>SNQN01001208.1:34664-75636 GCA_008642245.1 Bassia scoparia | reverse complement strand
TCAAAAATGAAAGTAAGTAAAAGTCTGCGTTTTACGTTGATATTCGGGCCAAATAAAAAAGCTGCCATATATGTCTTACATAGTATGTCTCATGATAATTCACAATTACAACAAAATTCACTTTCGACATATGTTTTCATCTAGGCCTTCTTACTCTCTTCCATTAAGTATGAGGCTCTTAAATGTTCCTACAAATCAGACATCACCTTTATAATCTTCTCCATACTCCAAATCTACATACTAAACTCTATTTTAGTCAATGAGATACAAAAGGTTCCCCTTTTGTCGCATATCCTGTCGTATTTTCTAAATATGAGCCACCATCCCTTGACAACTACAAACTGCAACAGTCTCCCAACATCTCGTTGTAGCTTTATGCGCATACCCATTTCTATATGAGGCCCTACAATATAAACACACTAAATTCAATACTCAAACCTACATCTGCCCAAATCTTGCAATCTCCTTATACAGTTGTAGCAAAAATAATAGAGTAAATGCATCATTCACTCACACCAAGAATGATCAGAGACTTAAAATCATTCAATCTCTAACTTACATATACATTATTACTGTCCGTTTTGCGGATATATGCCTCAGACGATAAATAAAGAAGAAAGAAGGCCGTGCATTGCAGTGGCCTGCACTCGACGAGATTGGAGATTCAAACTTAATTTTTATACGATTACTCAGAGCGTTCTATAAGTTTTTCAAAAATTATT
The DNA here is from genome assembly GCA_008642245.1 of Bassia scoparia. NCBI lineage: Eukaryota > Viridiplantae > Streptophyta > Magnoliopsida > Caryophyllales > Amaranthaceae > Bassia > Bassia scoparia. The sequence goes on along the minus strand of SNQN01001208.1, from coordinate 74,914 downwards.
TGATGAGGGATTGAGGATGATTCTTGCAATTCTCCTCCATGACAAACATCTGAAACTTCGAGTTTTCTCGGCACATCGCAAATCGCAAATATGTGCATAACTACTGATAGTTGAATAAGTCAAATCTGATCAAAAATATTTCATATCACCCACAAATGAACCAAACCGCGACTATAATCATTGGTTTCCATATAGGATGCCTCCTCTGACTTTCATATGTGTAATAGCTTTGGCGTTCCGAGTCCCTGCAACAATTTTGTATGGCTTGCATGTGCTCGAATTCTGGAGCGTCTCATTGTGGACTCGTCCTACTTTCTCTCTTTTGACATATTATTTTAACATACGGTCTCTTGGCTCGACTTTTCCCTGTTACTTTTATATTTTTTTTTTTTTTTATCTTTTTTTTTTTTTTTTTTTTTTTTTTTTACTGCCTTTTGTTTGTAGTGAGTTGCAAAATTCGACCGGAAAAAACCTCACATTACCCCCTATTTCTATCTCGGAGCCTCTCTCTAACCCTAAAAACGATGGATTATAACCTATTAGATTCGGGTTATTAGGATGCCATGCTTCAGCGGCCATTACGTATCGACACTTTTGACGTAACATTCCTATGGTCTGGCACTTAATTATGTACCTCCCAAATGAGCTTCCTCTGGTTACAGAGTACATTCTCTTCGATGCGTCCAAATCTGGTTGTGCTATTCTATCATATTGTTCTCTTCGCATTCAAATATGTCTAGCCCTATATCAGTAAGATGACGAGTCTTCACTTCAGAATGCCCCTCAATCTCATTTTAGCCCTAGAATTACTAGATGTCACAACTGACCGTATCGCTCTCAATGATATCTGAAGGTTTAACAAAAAGTAAAACAAGACAAATGATCAGAGGTTGTTATGCCATCTCCGTTCTATATCAGAATCATGTCTATGTATTTGGATCTCAGCACTTGCTCCCTATACCTAACTTTGTCTTAAGCTGAAACTTATAACAGACTTAGATTTCCCCCCTCTCGATACCGCTATCACCGTCTCAATCAAACAGGCGATTCTGTGGGTGCGCTTACCTTTAGATTATTGGCTTATTCATTTGCTTGTTCCCCGTTAAATGGAAGACACACAACAAGATCACTGCTCGACTCTCTTGGAATATTGAATCTTGATATACACGAAATAACAGACGTATAGACTACCTCACAATGTTAAAAACTTGGTCACTTTGCAAAATATAGATTATGGTAAATAGTTCACTCTTCTAATTTGTTTACTCTCTAATTTCATACCACAGATCCTCCTGACATTTTCAATATGAATCTGAACCTGAATATGTAGATGTCATTAACTAAATACCTCCAACAGAGTTGACACCCAAACTACTTATATAAAACGAACTAACCATCTAAATACACAAGTAATTAGTCATTTTTCTCGCGACCAATAACCGTCTAGCAACTCTATACTATGTAATTGTTCTCCTAAAATACTCATACGATAGCCCCTATGTCAGAATCAGTCCTATACTCGACACACACCAGCGAGTCATAAACGACGTCATGAGCGAGAAGTTTGAAGAACTCAATAAACAACAAAAATATTACTGAAAAAATATTCTCTCTACTTCTCACTTGATTTTGTCTGAAGGGAAGTACGAAAAGATTCAAAGAACATGAGTAGAGATCATATGAATCATTGCACGAATTTGAGTGGTACGATGTTACTTCAGATCTTAAGAGCAGAGGCAGATTCGCGTACATCAAAAGGCCTTAATAGGAGACGTCGTCTTAGCTAACAATCTGTGCGAGTCAGTGAATCCCGTGCCAGAGAGTCATAAAGCTGAACAAATTCTGCATTCCGGATCTAAAAGGCATAGTGCAACCAAGCTCCATCCGTCGACATCCGTATTCACATGTAAGCTGCCAACAGACCCCTGATAAGATCAAAGCCACAAGGTTGCTCGAATAGTGTTGTAAGGGGAGACTGGACACTTGGCTAATTAGATCATAGTATTGTATCAAGCCTCGTAAGCAAGGATCTGAGGCAGAATAATCATGGTCGAAAAGGACCAATATCTAAGTGCTACCTTAACAAAATCGTGAAACCAACCACATAACCTAATGTATAACAGACCTAAAATCAATACATTCTTTTAATACAACAATATACATTAAAGAATTAATTTCCTCCACTTAATTTTGCTTTTACTTTGTCTATATGCTTTCCTTATTAATAACATTTCGTTAACTTCTTAAGGCATGTCTTACTTCACAATAGAGAATTGTTGACACTTACTTTTTTGTCAATAGTTTCTCTATCCCTCTTCAATCACATTGCTCCATTTTTTTTTCTTTTTTCCGTACTCTCCTACCATAATTGTGTTGTTAAGGGAGAAACAACAAAGGGGTGTTTCTCTGCATCTATAGTAAAATCTAAGAGGATATGGCCATACTCATAACATTTAAGTCTAAGCGCGCGTCATAACAAAGCAACAAATACTAAAATATTCACCAAACATTACAACCTTCGAGAAATTCTCAGAAGACAAATGGAGTGCCAATCGACTAAAACACGCATACACTCGGGTGGACTTATAGTAGTATTTTTCTTTTGGGCAAATTCTGTAGACAGATCCCAAAATCAAGTACTGCTTTTACTGTATAAGATTATAAAAATTGTTACTACAAAACACACCTACTAGACTAGCGTTCGACCATATTCTTCTATCTGTTCTATAGTTCAATTACGATAATCAACCAAGCTCCTCGACCATGGACAACTTCAGAGTCCATCATATAGAGCACAATACATAAATCCCGCTATTATTTAATCGGGAACAACACGTAGAATTCCAAATATGAGCTATTGACGGATGACAGCTATAGAATGGGCAATAGCAATTTTAGTTCCATACACGTTTTAGGTATAATTATGTTGCATGTGTTGAAGCACTAGAGATAAAACAGACGTAGAGAAGTGACCATATCCGATAAACAACAGGTATAAGTAAAATCTGGAAAAAAATTGCAACAGCCTATCATTCGAGACTTAGCTCCAATGATCAAGGTACACGATATACTAGTAACAGAAAGACATGACATTAGCCGAACGGAAGAGAAGAAATTCAATTCAGCATTTCGTTTAAGGAATGCAACTACCTCCACCTTATTGCTTCTCTACACAAAATTTAGTGTTGTCATACACCTTGAAACCAGACACCAGAACATCAGTGCTCTTCTCCAGCTCTACTGCCGATAAGCAGGCATAGTGCCATATTCACCCTCGATGTGGTGACTTCGTACATGGTCGGAGCTCTAAAAAGTCAATGACCAAGCCTAGCTAGTAAGATAGCTTCTCACCAGATGTTTTACATTCAGACTTCAATAAACATACGGAATAAACATGGTGGAATCATCGATACAAAATGTTCAGCTGATACGAAACAGATATATTCATATTTTGACCATATGGTTAAAGAGGACGCCAAGTTATCCATGAAAAAACACCACAATGCTTTATCTCTATAACAATTAACAGTATATCGACGTACATCGGGACAGATAAGACAGACATTAAGACTCCTATTACTCTTGTGCGACTAAGGTTTCATGCCATTGCTTGTCGGAACCAAAGCTCTCATCTCTCAGATAGGATGTCATCAATGACAGTGTTCAGCACAATGTGCCCGTATCAAATAAAGAAACACTACATACATGCAGCGCGATATCATGATTTTTTACGATAATAATGCTACTTACCATTGCTAGAATCTGGCTCGACATAGTCTTAGCAAACCACAATAGTACATAACAGAGAAGCACATTCAAATCACTTCAACTAATGCTAGTGAGATTTTCATAACGATGTTCGTTATCGTGTCCAGTTGGTATTCTTCTAAGCAGTTATGCTAGACGATCTATAATCTACTACTAGCTTATCTGGAACAATATAATGAATAGTAATCGAATACACAGTTAGAGCAGAAGTCGACAGTCCACAATCGTCCACATGTCCCACATTACCCAATCTGTTGTGAGGTTGTCAAACATCAGCTTAGATACTGATTATTGGACACCTGTCAATGAGATGTTCAAGAATACGACGATTCCACGAAATTATCAAAGTAATATCACCCGAGATTCACACTCCATTAGTTCACTTTCTCTTCATAAATTTCCAGAGTTATGTCTGCCATATTCACAAATACGACTTCTTATTATTACAGACACGAGAAAACATCACCTACTCTCATCCTCCTCTTAGCTCCGTACACATCTCTTTATGGCTTATATAATTTACATATTCTATTAGCAGCTTTCGTGTACTGTTCCTACTTATGATTAGTACACCTCGTACAACCAAACACGAGCTTTAGGTCCAACAACTAACATACTATTCAACCTGTCTGTAAGATTTACTCGTACGTCTCCTTCTTGACCTAATTGACCTCATAATCCCAAGGTGAAGAGACACTTTTATCCCTTCATCTGACTTTCGCGTCTAAACGAGTGGTGAGCTTACTGCTTCTCGTATTCCAGTGTAGATATCCTAGTTTGTAAACTACGGATATAAATTTGGCAGTCTAAAAGAGCAAAAGTCACTGTTATATGCCATTATTGTCTTTGTGCATTACAATTAACAATTATATCATGAGCTTTTACAACTTGAGTTCTTCTATGGCAGTCAAATTGAATTCAGCAGATCACAAAGACTGTCTAATAATGGGTGAAAGAGATGTACGTCATTGTTGTGTAAGAAATGGCTATGATTGCATAGTGTCTCGCCTTTTGCACCAAAAAAATGATAATGCAATTCGTGTCTTGATGTAAGAATAAAAAGAATGATCGCATTCTGCACAGATTAAGAAATTCTAATCACAGTGCTAAAGGCCTTAAGCATAACAACAAAAATAGCAACAACACCTGCTGTTCAATCATCGAATGAAGATATGATTGAGGATGAATGACAATCTCGATGTACAATTCAGCACCAAACAAGTAATGGGCTTCAATAATTTCTAGACCCTGTCAATATTTATAGTTGTAAGATACGGAACAATTATTTTATTAGAACTAGAATATCAATGTACAATTTAGAATAAGAAAATATGCAAAGGTGCTCAATACAATATAGCTAAGAACAGACCTTATTAAACATTAGTCGCAGAATCCACCGTAATTTCCTCCCCATGGCATTCCATATAGGATGGTTCAAAGATTGTACTGTAACTTCTTTAGTTTTCTCAAAGGCCAATCCCTTTAAATGGCAAAGATAAAGGAACAAAAAATAGAAACATTTGGCAAGTCAAGAAAAAAGAGGGGAAATTTTAACAGGGGAACTCAAATTAACTTTTCTCTTGGTAACCATTAAAATTCAGGGTTTCCAGATAGAAGGTTACAGAAATCTTAGCATTAGTACATTTCCCAAAAAAAAAAAAAAAAATGAAACAGGAAACAAAGTTGGAAATAAAAAAAAAAAAAAAAGATCCGAGAGATTGCAAAAGCACGAAAAACAAAGAACATAATGCACGTTTCAGATCATAAAAATCTTAAGATGATATATCAACAGCAATTCAAAATGTGAAGAGCGCGCGCGGAGCAATATGCGGACACAATCGCAGTGTGACTTGGTGGCTAATTGTTAGCGAACTATTGAATGGTTACACATGAACTACTCATGACGGAAAAATAACCTATAAAACATTAGGAATCCGAGCAAGAATAGCAAGTAACGGAGAGAAAATAAGAGTGGACGTCGTAGGAGGAAAGATTTACCCTCTAGATTCAATCCTTGTCGGAGCAATTACCACACTGAAACAATTGTGAGCAAAATCGCTCTACTCTCATCTAGTTGTATGAGAGACTATACTCTACAACGAGGATCTTCAAGTCTGAAGTAAGTATGTCACACCAGCGCATCAATGTAAAACACGCTATACAATATAACTCTTCATAATCAAATGACTTGGATAGTACTATGGTCATAGAAAAGGCCAACACTTCGAGTACACACACCTTAGCAAAAGACTAAAATGCAACAGAAGATATACAACCACTCTGATAGTACTGATGTGATAGCATTATATATTGTTCCAGAATAGATAAATGTATAGCATTATCGTGAATGCAATCGACCTGTATCTACTCAGTCGTTTTGCTAAATCAACATGCTGTAGAAAGCTTTCCTCCATTGCGGGAAGAATATTGCTGACCCTGAGCATCTCTATGAGTCTATCAGCTGTGAGAGAGACCGAATTCCTCACGGTTAGCCTTTGCAAACTGTGCGCTGGCACTGTGACCCAGATAAAGGGCACACTCCGGCACCAGCAAAATTGACCGAGCGTCCCTTAGCACATATATTGTTTAGCGTTACACAAAGATTCTAGTCTTTGTGCTGAACCGCTTCAATTGAATCTAGTCCCACAGTAATGCTCACTACGAAATATATGCTGTAGATGATAATTGAAGTGTCCAAACTTCCATTCAGGTGAGCTTATGATAAAATGAGCCTGCCTAAGAGATGTGTTTCATGCGTGGATATGTTAACATAGTTTCGTTATCCTACGCTAATTTTTTCATATCTAATTAATACATAGGTTACCTAATCTTGTCCCTTCAGCCGCACAGCCAACGTTGTAATCACCCACTGAATACAACATGCCACACTTTAAACCTTGGTAGCGAAACTCAAGCTGGTGTTCTGTAGTGCGTGCAACCTGAAAATAAAAATGAGATGACACCAGTTACAGATGATTTTGTACAAGCTAAATCTGAAAAGTTAAAGACAGGCTAATTGGATTCCTTTTGTTCACCTATTGAACTTGGAAAGACACACTAAAGTTGAATTAATTGACGAATTCATAGTTTGATTCTATTATCCCTCAATTACTGCCCAATCATGCTCTCGCTTGAGGTATATCTGTTAGCGCTTCTTATAACTCAATGTAGACAGAACAAGAAATATAGCACACTATAACACCTCGCTGAAGTGGTTCTATTAGCAATACGCGCACATACTACGTTTTATTTGTGACTGACTATTACATAACTGTAGAATTATTCAGAGAACATGTTAACAACACATTGAAACTACCATCGGTGACGATATCATGCGCATAATGGCACCTAATTACATAGTTACACTAAGATCTAGTGCAGTAAACTCTCTCCTGTCGACTACACTAACTGCAAAATAGCTAATCATGTCCACATAATCCACATTCTCACTAATCGTGCCAAGCAACGATTTACACGAGCAGTGCTTATACGTGTTGGGTTCACTTGACTGCATATTCCGAGGCATTCTTCTCCTGTGTTAACAGCCTTATTCTGAATGTATCGTATTACAATCTGCATACTACTAGAAGTAACTACTTAGTCGAGTAGTACCATTTATTATGCAAATCCTATCGCACAACAAGCCAATATCTTAGCATTGTAACCTGCGATATTATTCATATGTTACACTATCTTAGTTACCCAATTATTCTTATCCAAACTAAAATAATAACCGAAATATCATCTTCTCTCGAATTTCGTTTTCGATAATCTTACTATACACAACTTCCCTCCACTGGTTAATGCCAGACTTTATTCCTGGATCACCACTCTCATAGGACGACGATTTTACTTTGAACCTTAAAATTGTTCACGCCAAAAATATCTCATAGTACACTATAAGGAATCATGTTATGCATAAATTCTGTGAGCGCACGGCAGTTGCGAAACAAACTATTATAACTGACAATGATGAGGTCATTAACTACTTAATTGTCATTTAATCTATATTGATTAAAGTATTTCTCAACTCTCTAATAGAAAGATTCCGATCGAAGATTGAACATGCACCCAAATGAAGTGTCTTCACAATTTTCACAGAGATATTAAGCGCATTTAACCCTGATCGGCGTTTCGATTCGACTACACTTTTCTCTCTTAGGATTCCTGAATCTTAGTTCACTTACAAATTTTTACGGAGCATGGCTGGGTTCTACAGCATCGGCACGAGTGTAATGTCATCCAAATGACTAGAGAACAAGAGAGCAATGTACACTGTTAATTGATAAATACGCTTTATCAGCGTCTCACCGAAATTCCACTTGGAGAGTTACCAATGCCTACACAATGGTCATTATTATAAATTCAAAGTTCCTCATAGAAGCCCATAGGTATCCATTGCAGACGATGGAATCGCTAAATGAACACAATATTCAGCAAAAAAATAGAAGAAAGGTAGGATAATAGCAGAGGTCATATATACTTCATGGAACACCATCCTCCTTAAACTCTAGGATCGATATAGATTATAACCAGACATTGTTGTATACCTAACTTCTCGTGGACGCTACATAGCTCGAAACAGTGAAGAGATCAACGTCTCTTCAAGAGTGAAACCGAACGCAATGCGAGAGAGCACACAAAGATCGCTCACCAATAACTTATCGAATGCTCCTCAAGAAATGCTTCTAAAACTGATCTTTAAACAAATTGCTAGAGGAACAGCATCAAAATTAGTCCTAATTGATTAGCGCATAAGTGAGCAAAACGAACGCTTTAAGTGTAAGGGCCCAGCGCGATAAGTTAAGCTGACCTAAGTGATCATTTGATGCGCAGAGTATAATGTAATAACCCAGGAATGAATGAGACATCTAATGCCATGACACTTATGAAGATCAGTAATATAAGCTCAGGCAGGTAGCTAAATAGTTTATTGGTAGACATGGCCATAAAAAACTGTATACATAACCGGAGACACATCCCGAGCATTTGACCTGTATACCTATTTTAGGGTTATACACACACCCAAAATGATATAGATCCAAATAAGACATTTTCCATACTATATATAAGTCTATTTATCACTTGCTTCTGTCGGCATCCTCGATAGTATGGTGAAGAGCGGGTTGTACATGAAATGGGTGGTTGCGAACAAACAAACCATAAACGAGCCTCGCTCAAACATCTGCTCTGAAATAAATCTCAATCAGGAGGGTACTAACACAATGAAAGGACTGAGAATTCGCTATGGAAATCAACCAAACATGACATCACAATACATCTATTATGACATAATAAACTAGGTTCCCGTCTTTTTATCTACCTTGAGAAATATAAACCTAACCATAGATATTATACCATTTAACAATGTGCGAGCTCAGAGAGTTGGTTCTAGAGCAGATTTTTTAACGATCCTGCTAAGGCTATCAAATTATGAGAGACCTGAGACTCAAGTCAACTCACAGTGAGGTACATCTGCGAGATGGATGCACACACTAGAGTGTTGATTAAATAGGATGTAAGCTTATTTTATCGCATCTCACATTGACATCATATTTGTTAATAAGTGTTTGCTTCTCAATGAGTCAGCTGTGATCTTATGGAGGGTTTAGGCTAGAAGTTAAAGGGTTACTATAGTTTGCATTATTCTAATAGGTACACTATAAATAAAGAGGTGTGCTAGACTAGAGTATCGTCGAGTTACTTAAGTTCCTAGATCGTACCTCAAATATAGAATGGTTTTAGAAAATATTAACGGTGGAGAGATGTCATGTAAAATTATTCAACTATGAATATATCTGGTTGGAACATTCAAGCATCAAGATGTAGATTCTATATTTTAATTTTTGTCTAGACAAGCTCTACCAAAATCAACGATAATGAATACATACAATCGCGTAACCCTATCTCAGACACTATGAATAATATTTGACTATATTTTTCGTTCTTAGACTTATATATCCACCCTAACATTAGAACTATTCCTTTCTAGGCGTGTGCTAATAATCTACATAAGACTAATTATGACAAAGATAGTGTTTCACTGTGGGTAATAAGTTCAATATAACCTTCTTTTAACTACATCTCCTGCTATAAGAACTGAGATAATACAATAAAAAGCACCCAATTTTCTGACAATATTAATTTACATAGATTATCTCTTACACCCACTGGCACTTAACATCATATGCCTTTACCTAATGAAACTTACCCACCAAATTACCTCAAACAGCTAACGCCCACAACAGAGCTGCATGGTATATATTTCTAGTATTCAGCGCCAACACAGATAGGCAGATTTGCACAATAAGCATTATCAGAAACGACCGTTCAGGCAAACTCTCAGGTGCAGTACGGTCACAGATCAAAACACAAACTACCATGGAATAAGAATTGCCGAAATAGAGTTGAGCTAACGAAATTTGACATCATTATCCTTGCCTGCTTTATTTCATCAATATGACAATACATATCAGATCATAAACATGAGAACGTGGTCACTTAAAATAGACTGCAAATGGTGTGGGAAATGCTTCAGGTGTGTCACATAACACCAATTATATTCATGGCAATCAAACCAAAACTAAACTACAGTGAGGACACAGGAACACAGCGTTTGTGTGCTTTCAACAACTGCTAGAGAAGATAGAACCATTTTGCACCTACTTTTATTCCTAACATCACAGCGTGCTCATATAAGTGCATCTCCACCGAAACATAAACCCTCTCAGAGGTTACATGAAGAATAAAGTGAACAGCGGATTAGCGGCGAGAAATACGACCATCCAGCAGCTCACGTCGCAAAAGCCTTACGACACTCCCTCGCCGTTCTACGACATCTCGCACACACCATCAGTACTTCAGAAGATAAACATATTCACTAATGTTGAGACTGTAGTATCGTCACAAGATGCAGTGAGAAGTAACTCATTAAACCCATCAGATCAAATATTTGTGAGTGAGACGACGAGACGAGTTTTGCCGCTCAGTCTTATGCTCTTTAAACAATCCTATGAGATCTTAAACGCTCATGAGTTACCTTGAGGAAATGACTCAGAATTTTACCCTAACTTGATCTACTACACAGAAGAAGAACAGAGTTCTCCAAGCAACTCTTCAAAGGTATGCACGCCATACAAGATGACATTAACTAGACTGACACACCAAACTGGTAAGCTCAACAATCCATGTGTTATATGTCTACTCAATTTAAAGCTCTGGCAAGACTTACTCAAAAGATTTCATATCGCTATCAGTTTTAGAATCACCCAAATCAAAAGTTCCAGAATTATCACCACTATCACCCTCTAAACCATAATTATGGGTGAATGCCTTAGGATTAAAGACCTTTGATTCTTGAATTAGCAGACACATAATCCCCAAAAGTAGCGAGCGAATTAAGACGCGAATTCATATCACTACCTTAAGAATCTGATGTGCAACTACAGACAGTAGAGTGTTAACATACAGATAATCTTATAGAGATCACAAAATAGAACTCCTTTGTAAACCCATCATACATGGGAGATATCATGGGAGAGCCAACATCACCATTCAAGAAGAGGTACAATTCAAGCCTATCAAACCGGAAATAAACTGAAAAGTAATGGTCAAATAACAAATTCTAGTCGCCAAGATATGTGTCAGCATGAGCTACATGATTCAGAAAAAAAGCATGCACTTTAAAATATCCTAAATAAAATTATGCATAACAAAGCAGTCTTAATTACCAAAAATTCACACTTAGTAGGACACTCAAGATCGACATTGGAAATTAAGCAGACCAACCAAACATCAGTGCCTGACATATCAGTTGATAGTTCTCGTGAACTCTCAAACAACGAGTAAGCAATCTCAAGATTTTGTATCAAGTACCAGATCATCGTATGCTCCTCCTTCTCCAGTCCGTATGCTCTCTGGGACCGGTCACTCTGTTTCAGTTATTGCTAGTAGAAGAGTACGGTATCTGGTCTTGCCAACAAATGATAAAAATTCTGAAACTATTTTTATATTGCTAGACCTTTGCGGGCAAACCTGAGATTTGAGATTGGTGTGAATAAAAAAGTGAGCTTATGTAAAATGTGCTAAAATATATAAAGTTATGATAAGTGATCGAGTAAAAGTATATTTTGTATGCATGCAGGTAATGTACAATAAACTTAATATTAGATTCTGCTAGCCACATTGTAGTGCATATCATATCTACTCACTTTTATATATTCAATATAGTGGACCGCAAATTATTTTATAACATCAAGTTTATGAGGTCGACTGCACTTTCACTTTACATTTTTATATTATAAGTCCATGAGTCTTAAAGAAATAAGGGTCAATCTTGAGTGTACTATGTAATAAAAGAAAGAGTTTTGACTATTATTAACCAAAAGTTGGAGTTCCACTAATAATCTTCCTAGTATTACTGCTCAAAGCATAATAAAATTTATTGATATTGCAATTATTCCTGAATTAGTGGTCAAAATTCCCATGTTAAAGTGGTCATTTTTGATTACATCCTTAAATATTTATTTTCTGTCCATTACATATAACCAAATTTTAGTTTTTTGTTCCCTGTATCAGACGAAAGAAACAATTCAACCTTTTTTATACTGTTTGGATTATCTCGGCAACTCGCTGAATCTATTTTGTAGGGATTATCAATTAGAACGCTTGATTAACAAGTGAAAACAGTGGGTTCTTTGAGATTCAGTCGACATTCACAGATTTAGTTGTTAGAGTGGAGAGTGTCTATTTCGTTCTGTGGACTGTTAAGACTACCACGCCAGAAACACATCTATGTCCACAATAATGGCACAGCCTAGTATTCTAACTCGACTGTAACACCTGAACGTAGTAGGAGATGCATCTTCCCTGAAAGTTGGCGCTTTCCTGTTTACGCGTCATTGATACATCCTTCGACTTCCCTACATCTTTTAAGTTGTAAAAAAAGCATTACTTGTAAGAACTCCTTTACAATTTTGATACTGAAGCATTGTTGGTATATGTGGCCAAATAACTACTGCTATTAGTTTAATAACAAGTTTTAGTTGTAGCTCACTTTTCATATGCAAAACTACTGAACCTGTGTGCTTTTTGGGCCTTCTCAACCCGAAGCCGAGGTTTGTCAATGAAAGAGCGTTGGCTCACGGTGATGTGTTTTTTATTCAGTTGTGGGAGGGGGGGCCATTGTGCAGAGTCAGCACCATTAAGACACTAAAAGATGATCAGAGGGGACAACAATCAGTAATAGGGAATTAGTGGTGGGCAAGTGAAGATTTATACGCTTATCACAAACTTTTACTGAATAGTGACAATTATATATCGAATAAGAGTAATGCAAGAGGGCGCCAGATGTTAAATTGTTCTTACTGTATAGTTAGTGAATCCATATTATATATTTTAATACCTGGCATCAGGAAAAAGTGAGATTGTTTGAAATGAAGCCGATAGCTTACCTAGCGTTTCAGTTAGAACGTTCATGAGTTCTAATGTGCTACCTTGTAATTAATGTTAATTTCAAATTAATATTTCTACATTTAACTACCTTATCTAACGCCACATGAGCGTTTGTTAGCTTTTACCTTATTATATTCATGTAGTTCCTCATAAGTTGAACCCATTGAAGTTAAAGGAGATCTTAAATCATAGAAACCTGAGTTTCATAATAATTGATGCAACAACTTTAACTTTTTTCAAAGATTATAATGGGTGTCATGTTAATAAATCTATATATGTATAATAAGTACAAATATTTAATGTTAAGTAGTATATGCCTTTGCTTTTTGTCTGATTAGGAAAAGTTTATTGTACTAAGCCATTTCATAATCTTTTTAAGTTAATTATTTGATCATCATATAATTAATCATCATCAATCATTAGGGATTTAATTCTCAGTGTTATTCTCTAGCACATGCTCAACTGCCTCAACTATATCTCAATTATTATATCATTCTTTAGCAATTAGCAATCTGTCATGCATATTATTTACATTGTCTTGATTCTAGCATTAAAATTTAACAAACATCAAATCAATGGTCTACTATCTTTTCAATCTTTCATGATCTCATTCAATTTCAAAAATACTAGCTAGTGTGAATTGGTAAGTATGAACTAAGTGTTTTTAGACCTCCCTTTACAATGTGATGAACCTTTCATAATGTCCTCACATGCCCTCGATTCTTTTCGCGAGTTCTTATAAAGAAAGTGAAAAAGACATTCGTTGCAGTTTATAAAAAAGATAGTTTTTTCGTAAGAGAATAATTTTTATGCTCTACTCACATGTAAGAGTGTCAATATAAAATGAAGAAGTCTCTTTACGTCTGATATCGTGGCCAAATAACAAATGCGTGCTATATGTCTTTACAAGGATGTAATGTAATCACATTCAAAATTCTTAAATTGTTTTTAGTTCGTAGGAAGGTTGTTCTAGAACCTACCTTATTTTCACTCAATATTTTTGTCATGAGTCAAAGGCCCATTGTCTTTCCATGTTTTCTAAAGCTTGGCTTGAGCTGAATTTTGTTGCTCCTCAATTTCCTTGACATTTTTACATGTCTTTGTTGCTGCCTTTTGTTGTGTGTGAGTGCAAATTCGACCGGAAAAAACCTCACATACCCCCATTTCTAATCTCGGAGCCTCTGAAACCCTAAAACGATGGATTATAACCTTTAGATTCGAGTTGTTTAGGGAGTCGATGAGTCGTATCACTTTAGACTCCTTCTGGCGTATAGACTTCAATTTTGGCTTCCAGGGAGGTCATTCTTGCGCCCAACTTGTTTTCTTTCAATGTTTTTGCCATGAATATAGGGCTGCTTCAGAATGCCACCAATCCCCTTTCAGCCCTAAATTACGAGTACAATGACCTTTACGTCTGATGAGAGCTTGAGGTAAAAAAGAAAAAGAAAAAAGGTGTAGTGCCTCTATATCAACAGTCTGGTTGCTCGCCTGCCCATACTAGCTTGCGAACCTAACAGACGATTTCCCCCCTCCGTCTCACTCAATAACGGGTTGGTGGGAGTACTAGATTATTGGAAGCTGTAAAAGACCACAACAAGAAGTTGCTGCCTTGATTGACTGTATACAAGAAATACAGAGTGCTAATCAATGTAAAACCTGTCTCTTATACACATTGGAAGCTGTAAAAGACCACAACAAGAAGTTGCTGCCTTGATTGACTGTATACAAGAAATACAGAGTGCTAATCAATGTAAAACTTTCATTGCAATGATGTAAGGTACACTAATTTTGTACAAATTGATTCCAGAGTCCACAGTAATGCTAAATTGCAGATGCATTACATTCACAGTTCACTCCCTACTTAGAAAACACTAAACACAAGATTAGCATTTCTCAACCAAAATTAATCCCTATATTTTTTTTCCTGAAATAATCGAGTCCCTATTCAATTTCCCCCCTAAGCAAACGAGTAGAGCATTTGAACTCAATTCCCCATTATTGAAAACCACCCCATTTTCGAGGGAAGAGAAAAGATCAAGAAAGGAGACTTGAACTTCAAGATTGTGGATTATATTTAGGCAGGGACTGGACTCAAGCCTAAGGAGCTCTGCAAACTGGCAGCATAATCCCGTGCCCAGAGGTCATAGTGAACAATTTCTTCCAGCGAAGGCGATTGCACCAGCTCATTCCGATGCTTGTCCATGTTAGCTCCACAACTAAAAAGATATCTAGGTATTTTATCCTGTAAAACAATGATGATCATGGAGTAATAAGCTATTAAGAGCCTTAACAAAATGAAAGCTCACCAAATCTAAATATAACACAAATTATTTTAATAATAAAAAAATATTTCCTCCTTTTTTTTTTTTTTTTTTTTTTTTTAGCTTTGACACTTCAATTAGAGAGTTGTGACACTTTACTTTTTTGTCAATAGTTTCTCTATCCTCTTCAATCACATGTGCTCCATTTTTTTTTCTTTTTCCGTACCTCTCCTACCATAATTGTGTTGTGGGGAAAAAAGTGTCACATCTAATAAAAATTAGAGAAGCAATAATTAAGCAAGCATTAACAAACCATAAATATATCTGTACCGTCAGAATTCTCAGCAATATTAGTGCAAGCGATTAAACACGCTACATGGGGACTAGGTACTTTATTTGGGTCTAGTGAAGCATATCATCTTTATGTTAAAGAATTCTCAGCATACTAGTGCAATCTTTTCTTCATTTAAGAGGTCCTCACAAGAGCTACTATGGGACAACTCAAGAGTCTAATTAGTTAAACTTATTAATCCCTATTATTTTCGGACACCTAAAACATTACTTAGGATTGACCGCAAGCAGCAAGATTCCACGTTTAAGAATATTGCATTTGAAGCTTGGATACACTAGAAGTGTTCTTAAATAAAATTCTTGGAAAAAGACATATACGATTAAATGAAAGTCAGTTAAAAGAGAAATTTTAGCCGAAGGAGAAAGAACATACTTTTCGTTTAAAAGAACATCTCCATCAGCTTTCTCTCATTAGCTCACTAGAAAAACCAGAACATAGTGCCCTCCACGCACGTCTGCACTCGTAGGCATATTCAATGATGGGTATTCTCAATTGTCGGGAGCTCTAAAAGTCAATGATCCAAGCCTGCAATATAGCTTTCAATGTTTTACATCGACTTTCAATATAACATTACGGATAAACATGTGTTCATCGATCAAATGTTCAGCTGATCGAAACAGATATTCAATTTTTTGACCATATGTTAAAGAGACGCAAGTTACAATGAAAAAAAAAACCACCACACATGCTTATCTTTAATATAACATGTATTATCGATGTACATGCGGCAGAATAGCAGCATAAACCCTTATGTGACTTTTACCATGCTGCAGTTCACTCCATTCATAAGCATCATGTCAGCACAATGGACTATAAAAAACCTATCAATGCGATKTCATTTTTTCAGWGTACTTTTGRTAACGGCTCAATCTTTACCAAAGAAAGAGTATACTCACTTGCAGAGATCAAGACGTGGCCAAGTTATCTCAGAGCAGTATATTCTATCTGGCCATGACAATGTGTACAAAATAGGAAGTCGCATATCAGGCCAACCCATTTGTGCAATAACTGATGAATCCTGTCATGTCAGAAAGTCCATATAAGATCAGAGACATTGAAGACAATTAAGATGGAATCAAATAGTTTTATTTAATGAAATCGACTATTTGACCCTAGTTGTACTTAATTTTTGGTTTTGTAATAGAACTGAACAGAGCTTATATAAACTTACRTGAATTGAGATTGTTAGACCTAAACTCATATATAAGGTGAAGAGKACACACCCTTATGATTTCGCAAAATWACTACTTTTCCACCTTGATATCCTAGTTTCAACTACGGATATTTAATTTGGCAGTTCTAAAGAGCAAAAGTTCACTGTTATATGCCATTATTGGTCTTTGTGCATTACAATTAACAATTAATATGCATGAGCTTTTCAYCTATGAGTTCTTCTATGGCAGTCAAATTGATTTGGCAGTACACAAAGACGTCAATAATGGGTGAAAGAGATGTCACGTCATTGTTGTGTAAGAAATGGCTATGATTGCATAGGTGTCTCGCCTTTTGCACCAAAAAAATGATTGCAATCAGTGTCTTGTGATGTAAGAATAAAAGAAATGATCGCATTCTGCACAGGATTAAGAAATTCTAATCACATGTGCTAAAGGCCTAAAGCATAAACACATAAAGATAGCACAAACCTGAGTTTCAATCATCGAATGGATGATTGATTGAGGATGAATGACAATCTCGATGTCATCATATTCAGCACCAAACAAGTAATGGGCTTCAATAATTTCTAGACCCTGTCAATATTATAAGTTGTAAGATACGGAACAATTATTTTATTAGAARTAGATTATTCAATGTCAATTTAGAATAAGAAATGTATGCAAAGGTGCTCAATACAATATAGCTAAGAACAGACCTTATTAAACATAGTCGCAGAATCCACCGTAATTTTCCTCCCCATGGCATTCCATATAGGATGGTTCAAAGCATTTGCTACTGTAACTTCTTTTAGTTTCTCAACAGGCCAATCCCTTTAAAATGGAAAAGATAAAGGAACAAAAAATTAGAAACATTTGGCAAGTCAGAAAAAAGAGGGGAAATTTTACAGGGGTAACCTCAAATTTAACTTTTCTCTTTGGTAACCATTAAAAATTCAGGGTTTCCAGATAGAAAGGTTATAGAATCTTAGCATGTACATTTTCCCAAAAAAAATAAAAAATAAAAAATTGCAGAAGCACGAAAAACAAAGACATAATCACTTCAATCATAAAATCTAGGGAGATGACACATTATTAAGCCACATTCGACACATCCATGTGATGGCAATTTACAAATTGAAATTAATCACAAACCTGAAAGATCCACCAGATGCAGTCAAAATAATACGTCTAAGAGATCCCTCTGTCAATCCTTGGATACACTGAACAAGAAAAGCCTCTTCTCAGTTGAAAATCTTAAAAGAATTCAAATTCACAGATGAAAATCCAAAATCCATAAAATGCTTGGAAACATGAAAAGGCCACAAGGCCCACAGCTTAACACAGAAACACCATTGATAGTCAAATTATATCCATATAAAAATTGTGTACACTGTACACATGCAACAGGTAGAAACTTCACCTGAAATATTGCTGAATGCTCAGAATCAGCTGGGAGAATCTTCACGTTGTGCTTCCGTGCCAGTGGAAGCACAAAAGGACCACCAGCAATGAGGGTCTCCTTATTGGCTAAAGCTATGTCTTTGCCCGCTTCAATTGCAGCCACAGTAGGCTTAAGAATGGGAAAATAAGTCAAACCTCAGGGCTATAAAGCTGCTAAATGTGTTCATGGAAAATACACTAATTTATATATGACTCTTGTCACCTTCAGCCCTGCACAGCCAACTATCCCTGTAACTACTGTAGCAGCATCTGGGTGGCGTGCAACCTGAAATTAAAAAAGACCATTACAATGAGTCAAATAAAGTCGGATAATCCTTCACTGATGGAAGAACAAAGTAATGGAATCTGTTAATACCTCAATTATGCCCTCCTCGCCTGGAATAATTTCTGGCTTATGCTCAACATCAGCTATAGCTTCTCGGAGTTCATTAGCTAAGGCCTCATTTTTTATRGAAACTAACTGAGGTTTGAATTTCCTGATCTGAACACCATAATCATACAATAAGACATGAGTAAAACTTGGTATATATTACTGCAATGCTCATATCTTACACTCAAATCGGATTTAACGTTATAGAGTGTTCATAATGCAATCAGCATTCCGTAGGTAAATACATGTATATTGAACTTGTGTTAATTTGAAACATTAGCCACAACATATTTGATGCGTTTACATATGTTACTCCAATTCTTCAATATATTTCCAGTACCCAAGTTCGAAACTCAACACATGAATATGATACCTAGACAATTTACTTTGAACTTAAATTACGCAAAATTCTCATGAAATGGTTGTATTCGAGGCCTGAACACATAGCAATGTCTAACACATTTAAATATTTAAGTTCTAACAAAGTCCACCAGAAATTCCATATCACATTCAACGTTGAGTTACGCCTAAGTCCTTTTCTCTAGGATTCCTGAATTTAGTTTACAATTTTACAAGTGGTGGCAAGCCTGGCAACATTTTCTCCAAATAAAAATTACAAAAATACGCTTTCACTCTTCCACAATTCCACTTGGAGTGTACCAATGCTACCAAGTGGCATATTATAAATGTCAAAGTTCCTCTAGAAGCCCATAGGCTTCCAGCAGCAGGAATCAGCAGGAAAGAAAAACAGAAGAAGGAAGGAGGCATTACTGGTCCACCCTAGTGGTAGATTGATCACCTGGTCAGCGAGAAGAGTCACGTTTGAACCAGCAGAGAGAGCCACAACTCTAAACTTATCTGAATGCTCCTCAAGAATGCTTAATGTCTGCAAAGCATCAAACTTTCATTAGAGACAATCTATGTGCCCTAATTGATGACCTTATCTTTGATGGTAAGTACCCAGATYTGCTAGTTGACACTTGAATAAAATAGTTTTAGAGGTCAAAATTATTTACACCTAATTTCTTAACAACATCAGGCTTACCTGAGTACCAATAGATCCAGTAGATCCAACTATAGAAATAGGCTTCTGTCCWTCCCAAAACTTGTGATCAGGGTCCACTACTGCTCGTCCAGGCCATGCTGGAGGTGGTCCCTGAGCTGGATTCGCTGAACAACATATCTTTTTGCTAAATGTTTGTTTATCCTTGATTCTCCATGAGATATTACCTGAAAGTGCACAGGATTAAGATCAAGATTGCAAAATGAAAAGCAATAGACCTGCAAGTCCCAAGTATAAAGTTTCATCTCCTACTTTTTTCTTGTTTCTACTTGTGGTAGGAGGGGTGCAGAGTATGCAGACTGTATAAGAGTTTAGACTAATGCTTGAAAGTCAGATCGCTAAATGGTTGAACGTAGAGGCAGAATATGACAATTTTGTTGGAACATTGACAAAGTAGTCTTAATAATTTGTCGTCTACCAAGCTACTAACGACTTCATCAAGAAAATATAATTGTTCTAAACTAAGTCCACTAACTAGACTATAGCATAGTTAAAGCTTTGAGGAGGTATAGCAAATAAATTCTTGAAACTTCGTAGAAGATAAAAAATAAAGACCAATTTCATGACATATAATTTAAGTTTACCTGATAAAAATCAACATGACTTTAACCAAGTACAGGAGCAAACAAGATGAAAATATACCAACACAGAGCAACAAAAGAAACCTTAGCAATTGGCTCAGTAAGCAAGAATTCAAGTGCACGAAATTATTTCCTGCTATCAGGTACACATTAGAATCCATGAAAACGTTCTAACTGATTGGAAATGCTTCATTTCCTAAACATTTTGCACACTAAACTAACAGTAGGCTGCTTTTTACAACTGCAAAGATAGAAATTTTTGCCTTCTTTCTTCCTCCCATATTCCCTAACCCATTCTTAGAAAGGCATTCGCAAATCCCACCGAACAAACTCGACATCCCCCGTCAACCAAACTACCAGTTAAATAAATATAGTTACTACAGAAATACTGATTAAACCATCAGATCAAATTGGTAAAGGAGTTGCAGTAAGCTTTACAACTAGTCTAAGAAGTCATGATTTCAATACCTAAACGAAAACCAACATTTCAGAGATTGCATCTCCTAACTACATCAGTGTTCAACAGTTAAATACTACTCAATTATTACAGTTTGACAAGTCGAAATCCAAATTAACCATAATTATGGCTGATTAAGCTTTATTAGCAATCCAAATAGATTAGGACCAAACATAGACTTCATCAAATAGTTTTAAAGAAAAATAAAATAAAAATGACCCTTTAACATGGAATTTTGACCACTATTAGAATAATTCAAGCTTCAAGAATACTAAAGTATGGAAATAACAAATTCTAGTCCCAAATTCAAGCTCATTGATAAAAAAAAGCATGCACTTAAAATATTCCTATAAAATTTAGCATAACAAAGGCATTTAATTACAAAATTCACACTAACACATCATAAGCAAACAATCAGTGCCAACATCGAATTAAGTTCAGATTTTATCATACCCAGATGAAACAAACAGTAGCAGAATCAAGAATCTCACAAATCGAAAAATCAAAAACAAACCCAAAAATTAATTGAATTAAGACAGTGAGAGATAAAGTTCATAACCTTTAAGTTTAGGATTGAGTATAATTGCGAGGAATCAAAGGAGAGAGCTCTTGCTTCACTGTTGAAAGCAAATTTAGAGCATTAGAATTGACTTCAAAGTGTACCTTGGAATTTTTTTAAAATTATACAAAAAAAAATGGGTTTTAATCAAAATAAAATCTGATGGTATTATGCAAGAAATTCTTTCTGATTTGCCAACTTATTTGAGTAATAATTGACTCAAATATGACAACAAAGAAAGAAAAATGAGAGAAAATGTTGTTAATGGGAAACTGATTTTGAGTGGTTAGGATAAAGGTGGGAGCTAATCACCCAAATAGTAAGAAAAAATATAGAGAGAAAAAAAAAGGAAAATAAAATAAAGAACAGTTTAGAACAAAAAGAAAGCCATTACAAAAAAAATGGAATTTTGTGATTATTGAATGAATTTTGCGCCAACACGTACGGTTAAAGCCCAATCAAATGAGGAATGATTCAATTTTTAATTAAATCATTTTCACAAAATTAATGCAAATTTTTAATGGTCCTCTTCTAATGGCAGTTTTGATTGCATAATATGTGATGTAAATTTAATTTGATGGATAAGAATATTTTTTGGCTCTCCTTTTTTATGAATTGATTAATTTTTAATTTTATTGTAATTTTTTGTTATGAACAACTACGTTATTTTGATATCATTAATATTTTCGACAAGTTATTTCACAATCACGTTTGTTGTTTTCCCCATATTATCAAATTTATTTTCGTGTTTGATAACTCAACATTTCACTTTCCCCAATTGATCACTACATCATATAGTTCTATACAGGTCATTCACTTTTTCTATTAGGCAAGTAGCAAAGTTCATCTCAAGTAGTGAAGTAGATTTCTAAAATATAAGTACTTTGATTCTCTGAGCTAACCTTTTCTAATTTTTTTTAATATTTTTTTAATGTTAAAGGAGATTTTAAATCCTTATCCTCACTTTAACACCAAGACAATTTTCCCTTTTAGATTACAACCACTATTTCAACTCTAAGCAATCGAAAGTTCGAAACGTTTGTAGGGAACTTCAATTAACACTCTTTGATAGAATTATGATTCAAAAAAAAACTTTCTTGCTTGAGGTGTCAAATTCAAATTAATTCTTAACTAAGAAGTATCTTTTTGAATCGTTTATACAAGTATCCGTATATTAGAGGCTCAATAAACCAAGTATCCAGGAATTGAACCATAACCTACCATAAATATTGCATCATCAATCATCCATTTGGTGTCATATATAATATTACAATCATGAAAAAGACATTGCATAACTTGCTTTATTTCAAACCCTATCTCAACCAGGTCACGTGCTTCGCAGTGCAGTTAGTGTCCTTGTTGACAGTAAGATAAGATAAAGCTATAACATTCCTAAATAACACATTAGAACTTGGATATAATGTAACGGGACTGTAATTCATTCAAGCAAACAAATAGGTAACAAAATCATCTGTCTGTAGTCTACAACAATGCAGATTCGATCGTGGAATCGTGCGGAAAAAAATCAAATACAATGGAGAGAGAAATGAAGAAAAAATAAAGAACAAATAAATGACTAGCACACTCTTCAGGAACCAGACCCAACTGAAATAATGTCTCAGACTCGGCCTATGCAGTATGTACTTGATGAGGGTTCAAGCATTCTATACATATAAGTCATTAAACCATTTCGTCTCCTGTGGAATCTTCTTGTTCATGTTTTTGCTGCTTGGGAATCGAATGGGTCCGACGCTCTTTTCCTCCGGGCTTTGATGAGGCATTTCCATACCACATCATCCCAACAACAGCTATCATCATGCCTATTACCACCTGTAAGTTCAGACCTTCTTTCCCAAAAAATACAAATCCTAGAATCAGAACAAGGATCGTCTTCATATGGCCGAGTACTTGGAAAGACACAGCTGAGAATCTGCCGATGCAGATAAACTGGCTGAGGTTTGTCCCAATTGCAATGATGCATGAAAGAAGTATTAACATCTGCAGAAACCAGGATATGGCAATATATAAGTGATAACTACACGAAATACAAATTTTTTTGTGGAAAGCAATAGCTGTTGATATGTTACAAAAAAAAAAAAAWGGGAAAGTTTGACAAGGGGTTGAAACTTAAAAGTTTACTTACAACAGATGGTGTAGTATAGTGAAATTCATCAATCCTCTCATTTGTCAACCAGTAGTCAAGGAGGGGACCGATTAGTAGAAGGCTTGCAGCTTGCGCTGGAGCAGTGTGGCCCAAAAGGTTGAACGAACTGAGGGAATACTTCTTTTGGAGAAAATGCACATACTGCAAATACCAAAATGTAGCACATTAGTTCAAATTGCACAAAAATGAACTTTGACATTAAAAAGGCTATATTACTGTTCTATTCAATTGCAAATCCAGCAAAAAGGCCAAAAACCAGAAAGAAAGTACGCGGAAGAGCTGATGAGTGAGTACAGCAGAAGAGTCAACGCAAACTGCAAAATCACTAGTTGAAAATTTGCATATGGACATATTAAAATAGTAACATATTGCAGCAGATAGGCAGCGTGCAGCATGACTTAGCATTCTATACAATTTCTATGGAGTGTTGCAGCTGATAGGCAGTGTACAGCATGACTTAGCATTCAGCAATACCATATCCACACAGAAAACAAGGATCAAACAAAATTGTTCCTGTATAAGCAAGCATATTGCACTTACACATTTACACTTCTATAACAGCTATATACAGCATA
Organism: Bassia scoparia; assembly: GCA_008642245.1. Lineage (NCBI taxonomy): Eukaryota > Viridiplantae > Streptophyta > Magnoliopsida > Caryophyllales > Amaranthaceae > Bassia > Bassia scoparia. The sequence continues at coordinate 50,696 of SNQN01001208.1, read as the reverse complement.
AACATCTCGTAGAGAATAACAATCTAGAAATACAATCCAATTACATCACCCACATGGTCAGGCTAACGACACAGAAGTGAGAACTTTGAAACAATCAAGTATAAAAAAAGCCACATATAACCAGTTGACGTTTGGTGGCTACGTGGGTGGAAGAACCATTTAAAAGTCTATATAACTACAATCATTCCTGCCACCCAAAAAAGCATCTTCTTGTGGCAATAAGTGTAAATTTAAACTTACATATTGTTGCAGAGCAGTTTTCCATACAGCAATTGTCGCCGCAATCAAACCTTTCATATTCACACTCACATCAGTAACAGTACAGACACCCACTCCAACAAGAACAAGTCCAATGCTGAGCTTGGTGTCTCTGGAATATCGAATTCTATCAAACACAATTTCGAACAAGCAAAGAACTGGAATAATACTCAACTTCGATATCTGACAAAAGAAAAAAACAGCTACATATTACTGCAAGAACAATTTGAGTACTCTCGGTTGCAGACACAACAAAACAGATCTCTCACCTGATAAAACCCCACTGAGTTCCACATAAGACTAACATTCATGCCAACAATAGAAAAGTTTGCGAACAAGACAAACTTCAGAAGCTCAAGCAAAGGTAAGTGAGAAGGTTGAATAAACCAAGCCACGAAGAACAAGACAAGCATCCAATGTAGTGGCAAGTAAAAGCGAACCTCAGTCACGGTCGTGTTGGCGGAGAAAGGAAGTGTTATACATTCAGCTTGTAGAATACTGACAGAAGTACAAGCGTGTTTAAAACTTGCAATGCCACTTAAGCAGTGAAGCCCATGATGGAGCATCGAAATCTATCACAGATTAGAAAGTCAAGGGTTGAAAAGGAGAACAGTAGCCTAAGCTGCAGCTTAATTTAAGCCCAAATAAAACAATGGAACATAAAAGTTGCATGCACAAATAGTTAACCAAGGGACACATAGAACAGCATATGGTTTGTGCAACAAAGTGACATTGAATTGAAATGGCTCGGTAATGCTACTCTGGATTATCACTCCAAAAGTCAAACCATGTTCTGCTCAAATGTCAAGGATCAACAATCAAATAAAACATTTCTTAATGGAATATAGTTCCTGTACGTATCATTATGAGCTCGGTTTCAAATTACAATTAATTGGCATTCCTACCTACAGGACACCAGGAACTAATGATAACTTTGCTATGTGCTATCGGGTCGAACTGGCATCATTGTTCTTCTTAGAAATAAATTAAATAAATCCAATCTGCGCATCCCAACAATGTTTCTGTGTTACTACCATTATATTTCTGAATTGGCACAAAATGAATACAAAATCCAAGAAGTGTTCAAAAATTTAGCATTTCACGTGTATTTCCTGAAAGACATACTAGACCCAAAGTCAGCTACACTTTGACCAGAGTATGTGGTGAAGAACTTACCAAATCTGGAGCCATAAGTAGCCATCAATACTTGTGTAATCAATAATAATGCCCTACTGAAGTGACAGCATTGAACCCAAGCAGCTGCATCATACTGCAGCTTATCTCGCTACTAGAGCCGAGCCATCTCGAGATCTTTTTCAAGCAACAATAGCCTCAACCAACAGCTTTGTTAAACGTTGGCCAAATTTATGCTCAGAGACAAGGTTTTTCATCATACTTGAAGAAGCACTATTCGCACAAAATATAAAGCAACTATTATGAGAATATCATAAAGTTTCAAAGAAGCTTGCAAAAGGGGGGTATTATAGTCACTTAGCTCTAGTAAGTGTAATACTGAATATAAGGGTGTTTAAGTTAATGCTGAGAAATAGTAGCCTTAATCCCAGACATTATACGAAAAGAAAGACATGAAACACATGACATATCTTCTGCTTTAAAAAAAAAAATCAATATAACATATTTGTGATTAAAGTTGAATAACAATAGAGTTTGGAGAAGGTGTGCAAGAAATGAAGGTCAAGGGATACTGAGAAATATACTCATAGTAGTCTTTTGGTTTTTATAGAGTGAAAGAAATGATTGAAGCCATCGAACAGATTCAAGCTTTGATTGTTAATTCTTGTTGTATCTATATAACTAAGAGCCATATAGTATATCACACAATGATAAGGCCAAAAGCACATAGCGCTTCGCTTCCAGCCGTTATGCAATTGGAATACTACCAACTGCAGAAGCTTATTGAGTTATTATTCTCCCTCAAAACATCAAAGGTTTCCAATTTAGATTTTTCCCATGTCCTCTAAGCTATAGTTACTATTTTTTTCTCGCCAACAAATAACAAATTTGTTTCACTCTCAATTCCAACACTCTCATACTACTTTTTTACAACCCCACTCAACATCTTCTAAGGATGTCAATGGACTCAACTTCAAGTATCTAAATATTTTATGTGCCTATTACACACGCATTACAGGAGAAGGAAAAGGGATTAAGCATTAATACTTCTCGGTTCATACATTTCAAACAGATGTTCCACTTCTTTCTTCTAAGGCTAGTGAGCACAACTTTCAGATGGTGTGTGAAGCATTTCTATTTCGAGCCATCTAAAAACATAACCTTTCCTTTTGCGTACTTTAGGGAGGAGGATCGAGGGTAGAATACCTTACTAAAACATATCAATTATGAGTAAAGAGTGATACTTGCATCCAAAAACCTCTGATCACTTTTTTTATAGATTTGACTCGAGTATCAAACTGTCACATATATTACCAATGTTACCTAATTGCTAAGATTAGAAACACAATATGCAAGAATCTAATACTTCCTCCATTTCTCTATACACGCAACCCTTTTCCTTTTTTTTTTGGTATATTTATTTCCTCTATGTGTCTCTTCATCATCACGGATCCCAATTTTCAACGGCTACGAGTATTGTGAAACGGAAGAAGTACATAGTGAATTGATACGGGCGCATAATGCTCATTCAAGCTCCTTAATAACTTCGGTAGCGAATTGTATATATGCACCACATTGGCAATAGCTTGCTGTATCATAACAATATTGATGGCCCCTCAAAATTTAGGAGCCTCATCTCTAAAGCTACTCTTGACTTATATTAGCTCAATAAATTTCCAATTTTCAGTCGGACATTAATTCAATGTATATTAGTATCACACACTTTACCATAAAAGAATTTAATTCAATAATTCAGCATAAAAAAATCCATATTTGCAAAAAAAGCACAGAATTATACGACCCATGTTGCCCATAAATACCTTTTTTATGCCCATCTTCCCTAAAATTAAAAAATAATAAAAACCCAAAATTTACGACAATGATAATGAGTATCGATGAATTCTATGAATTGTAAGCCATGTTATTCATACAAATACAATAATATATAGTAAAAAATAACGACAATTGGTAAATTGAATTATGAGAACGAAATAAAGTATGAGCTTTCATAAGATTATACATAAAAAAAAAAATCAAAATAAAAAAAGGGAAAATGATAAGATAAATGTGTTACCTTAACAATGGTGAAGACAACAAGTGACCAATGTATGTAACTTCTGAAAGACGGCAAATTGAAAGGAGAGAGAGAGAGAGAAAAGGGAGGTGATGATGATGACAGTGGAACTGTGAAATCCGAGCAAATTTGTTTTAAATTTTTAATTATTTGTTGAACAAGAAAGTGGGAGCGTCTGAATATTTATAATTTGTTGATGTTATTAATCGATTAATGATTAATCCAAAAGATTGTACTAGAGATAATTAGATATTAGATAAGTTTTATTTACATATTGAAATTAATCTTAATTATAATTAAATAAATATCTTTTGTCATCTACTTCAAATATTATCATTATGTGGAATTTTTTTAAGTAAACAGATTATATAATAATTGGAATCGAATTGAATGAGTAAGGTTAAAATTAAGAAATACATGTTTAATTGATTGTTGTTAACATATGCAATTCATAGTGTGGTTTGATTGACTTGTGAATTTCACATTTCACATACAATAACCCTAGTATGCTTTGAAATTATGACTATTTGTTGATAATCATCCTACTCGGTCTTTAGGCTATTACAAATGACGAAATCAGAACCTCATATAACAGAAGTTAAACATATATGGACACAAAGTTTTTTTACTCCAGCCCTTGGAAATAATGCTTTAGATGAGTGTAGGGTAGATTTTGGTTGGGGGAGTGGAGGCCAAGGTCCACCTTTGGTCCCCTATGTATCTTCACCATGTATTAACTCTACCCTATACGCGGAGCATAAAATCAAACATTGTTTCTTATTTTTATGACTATTAACTGTATGAAGCTGACGAATATTTATGATTTGCGTTTTGCCTCCATCCGAGATGTGAAAGATTTTATTTCACCCAAACTCTTATCATTGAACTTTCCTTTTCATTTTTTTTTTACGGTGAAACTTCATCCAAACTTTTTTTTAGACTGATACGCAGTCATAATAATCTAGTAATTTAAACTTTTAAGAGATGTTCGTCCGACCAATACTTAACCCTCCCATATAATTCTTTTTCAAAGAGTATTTCAATTGACGAGAGATTAGTAAAAAATAATGAAAAGTAGAAGGAAACACATTTAATTTGGGAAGGGGTGAAAGTGAATAAAAACAAAACCACAATTCACAAATAAACAAAACATAGCTGTCCTCCACAACTAATTTCAATGATACAAATTATTATAAGTTAAAAATAAGCACAAATTATTATAAGTTAAAATAAGTTTTATTCAATAATCTAATTTAGCTACAAAAATTGATAACAAAACCCTGTTTAGGGAAATTATAGATGTATCTTCAAATCCCATTCATGAAATCATGGATCATGGTAATTTACTTGGTAAAGGTCACAAATGTCATTTTTATAGGAGAAAAAAGGAGTATCTACATCAATAAATAATAAGAATTTACTTGCTAATCGCATAATAATTAAGTCAAATTTATAACCCCTCAACTTGATTTTATTCACACTCTGTCAATGTTCTTCTTGAATCTCACTGGAGATCAATTGAGTCCCCCCTCCATTCAGCTCTGCTTGACCGCCAGATTCAGATATCTGTGTGATTCTCTGCAGCTTTCGAGCCCGATCCCCATTCACGGGCTGTGCTTCTTCGGCCTTCAGATTAATGTCCTTTGGATTGATTTAGGCTGTCGAATGGCGCGGCTGCTCTGGCATTACAAACAGGGAGGAGCTGGGTGGATCCACCTGCGCTGGGTTGGCCATTTTTTACAGTTTCCATTTGACTCCAGCGCCATTTGATCCTGAACCGAGCATTTTGACCATCTACATTCCTCAGTATCGAAGGTTCGAGCATTTTGTTGCTGCCGCCAGGGAACAGAATTGTCATTGTTGACTCAGTGGAAAACACCAGTTTCTTGTGCACTATAACTAGCACCATCCAGCACCAATTAGAGATTGAGGAGCAAAGCTTGAGCTGCTAACGAGCGTGACTATATTCCCAAGGCTAGTCCATATAGCAGCAGGTAGATTAAACGCAAGAGACGATCAGTAATATGCAATAAATCAAACGCACAAAATCTCAAACAAAATACTTGGTTCAGCGCTATGTCATATTAACAATAATCATACAAAATACAGAAGCAATCGATGATTTTGTGCTCAAAACATAAAATATTGAAGTAGTCCTTTCAAAAACTTTGAATAAGATGGTTAGTAAGTCAGCATAGTGATTTTAAGTTTGCCAAGCAACCAAGTGGTGATATTATACCTTAGCTCTAGGAGCCAAACTTGGATTGGATATTGGTTGATTAGGATTAGGAGGGCGATCATCGATATCCTGAAGATTCATAAGATGACAGAAATAAGCCAACAGCTAATGAGACTAGAATCCAGCATCAATGTTAATATTTAACCGAGAGGATATTCACTTACTCTGACATTAGGAGGCCTTTCCCCTCTTTGCACCATGGCCATAATCTGTGACAAACATGAGGGATCAGTAACTTGGAGTTGGATATAGGAGAAAAGTATATACAATTAATATAGCACACTATGCTGGATCAAGACCTCTTCGTAGGATTTTGGATGAGGAGGTTGAGCTGAAGCAGGTGGTGAGGCAGATCTCACTGCAGGTTAAGAATTTTACACATCATCCATAAATAAGCGTCTATAAGAATTGGGTAAGCAGCAAGTGAAACATCATTTAAAGAAAATCCAACCTGATCGCATGTCAAATTCAGGCTTGCCGTATGTTGGTTGCTGTAAATAAAAAGAAAACGTTAATAAAAGGATTTGAGGCATAACCAACCCAAAGAATCAAGAAAAGACCCACAAGTTAAACTCACCACTGAACGAGCTACAGAGCCATCTAGATACTCATCCCTGACAAGATTTCTCCCAGATACGTACGATTGGCCTGATTATTGACATGCCACAGGCAAATCAATAAGAATACGAATTCATGGCAAAGAAAGGACCAAATAGTATCTCCTGACAATCTATATACGTATCTACAAGTTTCTTTGAAATTAACATGATATTAAAGGCAGAATGAATACCCAAGTACCCACTAATAAGTAAAAACCTACTCCACATATTGATTTTTCCCCCTTTTTTTTGGGGTGGAGGGGGGACCAGTAACACAATGTGATGCATAAGTTGATTAAAACAATGTGATGCATGAAAACTTCATGTCCACCTAAAGATTTAGACTCTGATCACAATAATCCTTGTTATTTACCTCGATGGAGCACAAGATTCAACGTATAGATGCTTATATATAATAAAAGTAAGGAAAATTTGCTATTAACTACCCACTTTTTTCACTTTTTTAGAAATAACTACCCGGATTTTGTTTTARCAAAAACAACTACCCGCTTTTTATGTTTTATTTGSAAATTACTACCCACTTTCGAATTTTGACCACAAACCACCYTACCAACCACCACAACGCGGCGGCCACCCAGAAATTCGACCACCACCACCCCCCAAATTCGACCATCACTACAAACCACCCAAATTCGAGCARCACCACATTCCCCYCCCAAATTCGACCACCAAAACCCCCAAATTTGACCACCACCCCCAAATTCAACCACTACCACAAACCACCCCCAAATTCGACCTCCGAAACCCACGCGAGCAGCACCATATTCGAACACCACCTCCACTTGAGCACTCTAATCCAATCGAAAACCGCCCAATCCGAAAACTACCGCCATTTGGGTTTTTTAATCTACAAACTTCAAAGGGCATAACTACAGAATACAACTCCAAATGAAGCGATTCTTGAGCCTATTCATGTTTTTTTTTTTGAGTATACAACTTTTATGAAGGAACCATGTCCAAAAATGGACGCATAGCTAGAGAAAAATGCATTACACCACAAGTGCGACGTAGATTGGGCTAGTGGGGGGTTGATTCATGGTGGTTGGTGTGTGTTGGTGGTTGTGGGTGGTTTTGAGGTGGCAACAACAAAGTGGGGTGGTTTGCGTGGTTGTTGGTGGTTTTGCCAGGTGGCCGCCGCGTTGTGGTAGTTGCTATGGTGTGAGTGGCCAAAATCCAAAAAGTGGGGGTAGTGATTTGTAGACAAAACATAAAAAAGCGGGTAGTTATTTTTAATAAACAAAATCGGTGTATGTTTCTAAAAAGTGGGTAGTTAATAGCAAATTTTCCTAAAAAGTAACTCAGAAACACCAACTACCCTTACGGCTGTTGACACCATGAAGAACGCAAAAGATAAAAAAAGTGGTTGCTAGCTGATATGTGTATATTGTCGCTTGTCAAGACTAAATTAGCAGGGCACTTAAGAGAGAGAAAAAAAATGCCCTTGCGTCATCTAAAACCATTACAAATTGAACAGATCAAAATTGTATTTTTACAATAATCAACACAGCATTTAGTTTTTTCTCATGATTCAAAATTTTGTTTTCCTGTACATGGATGCAGTACTGACAACCAGATACTGAATCAAGTAAACAATTCTAGCTAATATATTGACAGAGGAGTTCTACAAACTAATCTATCAATAAATAAATGATAAACACTGTTAGCAAATCCATAGCTCACCTTTATTCAGGATTGAATTCCATCGTTCTGATCTCCTGGAGTTGTACTTCCAACAAGCTAGTGAAATCCGCAAAGCATTTCATTTCTGAAATCGCAAACAATATTGCCTATTGAGAGGTACATTCAGAAATGAAGTACTAAATGGAAAAAGTGTGTAATAACAAACCTTCATTCTTTGGTATCAACATCTCTTGACTGGCTTTGCTACATCAGCAGCAGCAGCTGCGGCAGATTTTGCGTGCCGCAGCTTCTTCAGCAACACTTGGCGTACCTGCATCCTTTTCACAGAATCTTCTTCTTCATCCAAAACCAAACCTGCGGATCCAAGACTTAAGCCTGGAAGGACTGAATTCTGCATGTTCATTAACACACCGGTCGTACCAGATACTGCGGGAATGGAGAAAAGAAACATCATAAGTATGTATTAGTGATTTCGTTATAATAAAAGGAAGGCGGAGATATGGTAAGCAAATCACATGGTTTTTTATTAAACATCAGAATCTTAAACATAAACCAATTGCTATACTTTAAATACATTAGCCGGTTCCAGCTCCAGATATGGCAAAATCTACACGAGCACAGCTGCGACCGTGCAATCTTCTAGCCATAGTTGACATGACACAGATTGAACACTGTTGCAGGCTGCATGACCTGCGTAGGGCTTGAGCTTGAATATTGGTGCAGGGTTGACTGTGCATCTGTAATCAAGATAGTTTGCAAAGGATTTTAAATTGAATTCCGGAGGGAAGCGATATGACTTGTCAATTTAAAACAACTAGGGGTGACTTTCAAGTAAAATAATTCTCTTTCATATTCCCCAATATGATTAACAATAATCTCATCAGCCTCTAGCTTAATATAGTGAGTTGCTAGGTACCTAACACATAATCAAAACATTCATGTATTATCTTGGTAGTTGCTACTCTGACACTGCAGCAGCGGAGGTGGTTCTGCATGTGTACACAATGTCAGTGCATGACAAGCAGAAAAGACGCAAAAGAAGAAGCCACTCTGCGCGCACAACAATAATCAGGAAGTATTCTCATACAACAGTCATTTTCCCCTCTCCTTATGAGGTTTCAAAATAAATTGTAGTCACTTACTGGTACTCGACGAAATGCTTCATCAATTTCTTCTTTTGTCAGACCTTTCCTCTCAAGAAAATTTCGTCTATGAACCACAGGAGAACCTTTGACTCTAGGGTGAGAGAGGAACTTGATAGCATTTTGCACTTGGTCCTCTCGTATAGGTTGGGAATTCACAAATACAGAAGTTGATGAAGTGTCTTTAGGGGGCTCTGATGGTGCTTGGGGCTCATTCACAACTGCTTGTGTAGGCGCCGGAGCTGTACATGTAAACAGAWTGAATATGACTAAAAGCAGCTGAAGTAAATGCGCAGCATCAAACTATTTAATAGAATAATAACCTTGAAATAGGCAGAAAATGATAGAAGCTTCTAATGTCTAACCCTGTTCTAGTTGCTAGCAATCTAGCATGGATCAATATGAGTGTTGGAATCAGGAAAAAATGTTTCTAGAGGAAGTCTATGATGTATGGAGGATTATCAAAGTATAGCGCGTGCGCACACACACAAATTCCAAGTAACTAAGGCAATAAAGATGCATCACCGCCTTATAATCAGCYTTATGCAATAAGAACTGTTAACTTTCTGTTGCAATTAGTAGCAAGAAGCCAAAAACTACTATAATTTTGTAAAAACCGGCRTTTATGATACYCAACATTAAATGGCAGTAWAATTTTGTAAAGAAAAACCTTAGCAAAAGTCCATGCCTCCATGGCAATGCTTGCCTGTTCTCGGATATCTCTTTTGCTTCATAAATTTATTAGGCGGTTGCATTATGCCACTACCATCAACTAAGTACAGAACATTCATCAATTAACACAATCAATAACTGCATCGTTCGTAAAAGTTATGCACGATACCAGTAAAAAAATCATCTATTTGACTGAAAACACAGCTCAGTTAACAAAAACCTTTTCTTCCCGGGCAAAATTCAGAAACTCAAATTAAAAGAGGACAAGCATATAAACAGTATTCAATGAAACTGAAATTTTCGCAAGAACCATCTCAAACCGCAATTAAGCGTAATTCCCTTCAATTTTCAGACATTACACTCAATTCATCCCACTTTAAACATCTGAAATTCTGAATCAGCTTTGAAATAGTTCTTATTATAGAAAAGATCCTTGCTTGACTTTCATTAGACACAATTTTAGCTATAAATCTACTACTATTATGATTACTACGAATGAAAGCGCTTATTATGTGAAGAACAAAAGGATWTCAGTTTTCAGACTAAAAAATTATGATCAATTTCATCTCCATGAATCACTACTTCCGCTTCTCCGGTTCTCCAATTACAACCAAATTCAACAATGAAAAAAGGAACTTCAAATAATTCAACTAATCGCAAAACAAGAAATTAAATAAATTATACACGATTTCAATGATACAATCGTCCCCAATCAAAACATACATTTTCAGTTCAAAATCGAAAAACACGAATCAAAAACAATAAGTAAGAATCGTGAGAGAGAGAGAGAGAGAGAGACCTGGATTAGGAGGATTATAATCACCGGAATTCGGAGGTGGTGATTCGCTCGCCATTGAACAAGAACCTCAAATCCTCAATTCATGAAATCAAACTGTAGCAAAATCTTTGATTAATCAATCATGAAATTACAATTAATTAAGTTGAATACAAATTAATCATCGAATTTCTGAGTAAGATATAGTTGAGAGAAGAGAGAGAAAAAGAGAGAGGAGTTAGTTAGCTTACAATGAAGAAGAAGAAGAAAGAGGTTTCGTTTTCGAGTGAGTCTCTTTCTTCGTTGATGATTCAGTAAACGCCAAAATTTAATCGTCTTCTGTATTTTTCTTGGGAATTTCAATCCTAAAAAAATAAAATAAAAATATTTTGTTGACTGACCAAAACTTTTAGGCATAATTGATCGTAATAGCAACAACTTGAGCGGGGAGGTGCACGAAACAGCATTAACTTGATCGAGTTTACATAACAACACCAACTTAATCACGGGGTGCAAGGAGTAGCATACATGAGGTTTGTAACGAATTATTCTATTGAAATTTCACCAAAATAAAATTATTTCTATGGCTTTGTATTCAAAAGTCATTAAATAAAATTGGAAATGTATTTATTTTGGCCAAATTATTTCATTACAAACCTCATGTCTACTATTCCTTACACATGTTAGTCAAGTTTGTGCTGTTATGTGCACCCGATCAAGTTGGTGATGTTTCATGCATCTTAACCCAAGTTGGTGCTGTTGCGATCAATTTTGCCAAACTTTTAAACATGGTAGTTTGCAAGTTAAACATTTTTTTTCTTGGGTGTGGATGATAGTTTGCAAGTTAACCATGTTTTTTTTTATACTCCGAGTGTCCATAAGCTCTAATCAAACGAGTCATCCTCGCACTTTTCATTCATTCATGTTTGTTTGTTTTGTTTATTTGCATTCTTATCGGTTTAAATTAGCTCAGATCATAAAAATGAGACAAATGATTGAGCATGTTGTATAGTCTCGCTACAAGAATAAGAATCACTGTTCTCGGTAATGTTCTTCGTATTCCAATGCAATGCTATTCCAATGTTAGCTTTTGGGTCAGTTAAGGTCTGAGTACTGTGGTAATTCAGCAACTTCACGGAGAATTCAATTTCAAAAAGACCGATGTCGAGGAGACACAAAACATTATCAAAGTGCCTTATGAAGGCAAAAGGCTGGCCGAGCACCAACCACATAATTTTCCACAACTCAGTTCTATTTAGATAATGTAAACATCGCTTAATTCATACTACAAAACTTGCTCATTGCAGAACAGCAGAAGATTGATATACAACTACAATTAAGTTACATCCACTATGCAGCGAAACCTGAGCCTAAGCTTTACAGGTTTAAAAACAAGAAGAAAATGTACTAATTAAACTTAGGAGCTGAAAATCTTAACAAAAAAATCTTAATAATGATCTTAACAGGGTTTCTGATCATTGTACTCTCTGAAGCAGCTTGTCTACAGTAATTTTTTGTTGTGCGGCACTTAAAGACTCTGATTTCATGATTGCATTACTAACTAGGATCACGGATGATGGGGAATCAGCATTCATGAATGAATACATGCATCGCGCGAAATTCAGGAAACTCACCATGGAATCTAGGAACATTAACCACTTGGAAACAAAGTTCTGCATCAACAGATTTGGACTGAAAGGTAGACGAGAAACAGCTGAGCAGAATTAAAGTCCAAGGTATTACCCACTCGACCGTTTAGCCCAACGGCGATCTCAAATGAGAGCTTCTTTCAAGACCTTCCGAATTGGACATGTAGGGGTACTTAGAAGCCTAAAGAACCAAGAATAAAAAAAAGAGTATTAATAGACCAATAAAAAGTTTTTCAAACATGAAGCTGCTTTCAACATCATGATTGTTAAAGCCATAACCTAAATTAGAAGAGAAAAAATCATTTTAACCTTTTTAATGATTCAGTGATTTTACCAAGCATTAATTCAGTGCTAATTTAGCCACAAACCTTTCTAGTCATTAATATCATTCAGACCAAATATTAAGGATTAAGAACATAATAAAGATGAATTAATTAATAATTTGGATCTGGCAGCCCATCCATGCTTGTAAGAAATTTTAAACCCAAGCTTTCCAGAAACATAGCTGATTGATGGGAAAGGTTCTTACATTCGTGAAAGCCCAGTTGATGTGTACAACATATAACTTCCTTAAGTGGACCGAATTCTGCTGCTTTACCATTAGCTGTATAGAGAAATATCATTTTAAAAATAGTATCATCACTCTGGTTAATGCATAGAAATTTGAATGCCCACAACTACACTGTGCATGATAGTCAGGTTCTTGCAGCATTCGCTTAGAAACGACATAAGGCAAGGTTCCAATCTGCATAGAAAGCACGGGATTGAACTAGGATATTCGGGTTTCTTCCTCTTGTGGAGGGGAAGGCAAAGGGATGACATATCTTCTTCAATCATAAATAGAATTAGAATGCAGCTTTAAACTAAATCTCTTACACATCAACCTTCTCAATGCCCATTCTTATGAGATAAGAAAGGACATCTACTATCTCGAAAGGAAAGCATAAACTCAGCAGATGACAGATTAAATTTGTAAACATTGCACAGGTAATGTACAATCATTCTCAGTTGGCATCCAAGAAACATAATTTCGCTTAATTATGGTGCGATGGTCATTATTATAAATGAATGAATGATGAAGTACATAATTTCAAGGAATGCACAAGATAATAGCATTCACGTTATCCTGGAATTTTCATTAGTCATCACAAAACGGTAAGACCTAAAACATGATCATTCCCTTTTTTGAGGCCAACAATTAAACTTATCAAGAACACATTGTCATTTTTAAAGATGGTGTATTCTTTTGGAAGCACAAATTACCATTCCCTTACTTCAAATATTGGTAACATTCAAGCACTTCTATGCTATATCCTTGGCATCCATCCCTTGACCTTTATTTAGTTTGTTGATGAATGCACCATGTCACATTATCACCGGTCTTCAATTCATGAAGCACATCTCTCCGACATGAGCCTCCCACCCACAACTCATGTTCGCATGTTGCTCACCAATTTGGAATCTAGAGTAAACTTTTTACAAATGTTGCATTGAGAGCTTTCACTTGTCCTTTTGAATATGGAGACTTAACCTTCCAATTTACTATCACTATTTTCATTGCTTATGAGGACCACATGGAATGATCACTTTTGGATCATGTAACCGACCCCCCTTATGGGACTAAGGCTTCGACTGATTGATTACTTGGTTAGGTGGTAAGCTACATGAACCATAATTGATCATTCCATGTGACCACCCTAACCAACTAATCATCAAGCCTTTAGATTGATGAATACTTAATAACTTTCTACAACCTCATAGCTTCAAGATAAGCTTGTCATTTAGATGACCAAAGATTAATCATCCTCTTCCCTTGAAATGAGAATGAAATGTGAACATATGTTTTATGCCAATGGAAAAGGAAAATAAATATTTCAAATGAATATGGAAAGCTATGTGTTTGTTTGTGGGAAGTTAATAAGAGTGATACCAATTGGTTGTTGGTGTAGTGGTGATTGGGACTGCACTTGGTAGGGAGAACCCGCGTTCGATCCCAAAAAAAAATGTGATGGCGTGATGCTAAGTGCTAACACAAATTCACTTCCACAAAAAAACTTAAACTAAAAGCTTGGTTCAAAAGTCAAAGTCAGTTTCTTGTGTATGTACGGGAATTGAGCCATGTTAGAAGAAGTATGAACTGTACAATGACTTGTCACTAATGCTTGTAAATAAATTTTAAAAAGATGGAGGGAGAGGGGGGGGGGGGGGTATTACGAACAGCAACGAGCAAATTAAATCGTCTTTCTAGTGTTTATCTACTCCTGGTAATCAATACTCATACCTCAAGTCTTGGAATATTACGTCTAATTGCTCCTTCAAAAGCCAACACAGGCAAAACTGCTACTGTGGGACCCTTGATGTCCACTAGAAAGTTCTGCACATCACCCAGAATCAAAAGGAAAATTAAAATAATACAACAGTCATTAAGGTTTTCAAGAGAAGAGTTGTTGTAGAACCAAGACCTGCTACTAAAACTTATAGGTAACAAAGTCAAACAGCACACAGCAAAATTTAATAATTCTGTTTTCAGAGGAAGATGGAGAATCCACCATTTGACATTTGACATTTGATAAACAGGATAAGGGAAAAAAAAAAAAAAAAAAAAAAAAAAAAAAAAAAAACCAGTTATTTAGATGCTAGCGTTCTCAGAAACACAAGTTAAACCCTCCTGAAGTGGATTTCTTGGTCAACTAAGGGGATGGTATTTACCCCTTATAAGGCCAGAACTACATCTAAATCATCTTCTAGTAAAATTGTCAAACAAATGAAAATGATAATGCCACCTTTTCTCATTCATAACTGAAGTATAAAAGCAATGTTATGCCAATATTATATATCATTATATCTTCCATTTCAGCATATATGCTAAAACAAAAGCATACTAATAACATAAACTTGACACTGAGGTTTAAAATCGTCAGGATATTGGAATTATCATATCTTGCTCAAAATTAAAACTTGGAACTTTTTAGAATGACATGGCTACAGTCTTCCTACATCATAATTTATATTAGAGCCATTATCAGCATGATACTTATCAACTACAATTTTAAAATAATTATTTCAGTGGTGCAATTGTAAAAAGAAAGACTTAAATGATGCCAGACTACAGCAGAAGAATATCTTTTAAATCAAGAACATGCAAGAAAGAAAAGAAATGATGCAATCACCTACGGAGTATATTAATGAAATGTGAGGAAAGAATGTAATAAAGTAAAAACATTAGCTTACATCAGCTCTGCATTCCACAACTATGCCAAGGATGTGATCCTCTACACAAGGTACATACTGCAATCATTAAAAAAAAAAAAAATTAGAAATTAAGAATTCATGTCTTTCTTCAAAAAGGGAAGGTAAGTAAACAATGAATACACAGCTTTGCCCAATGCAGAGTCATAGAATCAATAAAAGATGACCACAAATGTTAAAGAGCTCAATTCCTCATCTTGTAAATATATAAGTCATTCAGACCTGTTCATGTAAATTAACTTAATGCAAGTCTTTTAATTCACAAAATAGAACCTTCATCACCCCATGAAGATGCAARGCAGTACATTATACATTCAATGCAGAACTTCCTTTCTTACAAAACTTATGCACCAAAAGAAACAGAAGTAGAAACATGTAATACACACACCTAAACCTCCAATTGTTAGGACTTACTCTCGTCGCAAGAAACAGGGGATGGCAGATTAATTCCTAGTGGTACAGGTGTCTTAATGAAGTGAGGGCTCAGTTTTGGCCAATTATATATAAGGATAGTCATATCTCTTATGAGGTCATTCAAGAAGTGAGGAAAAAAGTGTATAGTGTAAATTAGTGCATGTA
>SNQN01001207.1:63077-90213 GCA_008642245.1 Bassia scoparia | reverse complement strand
CGACCAGCGTTGGACTGTGCTAGGCTGTGGAAATAACATTTCACGCTTGATGATTCTGAAATTTAATTTATAGGGAAACAACGCAAACTACATCTCTTCTGTTCTTGCAAAACATAACAAATTCTAAAAAATGACCTCAACTATCGGACACTCTGTTCCTGGAGCCATACCCATGAAAGGGTAAAGGTCGACTCAAAATTCATTGAGGATCACACTCAGACACTTTCGCTGCTAGGCGCGTAAGTAGAGACGTTCGGCATTTTGACTTGTTTCATTGTGATGACGTGAACAAAAGATGGTATCAACGCAGAATACTAGTCTTAATGTGTCTTAGTGTATAGACATTTTTTCATTCATTTATTATTGATTTCCTCAAATTTATTTTATTCTATTATATTTTAAATGGTAGACTATCCAGCTAATTCCAAAAACATGGCTTGTACTATGAGGGCAGAATCATGTTCCCACGTAACAATCAAAAAGGGGAACAAACAAACAGTGGGATGTATAGGCATGAATGTATTGCATGGCTTCGGTGTTGAGGAACCCCGACTTTGTGGATATGAGAATTGGCAGCAGAATGTTGTTGCGGATATCACATGCCTTGCATTAAAAATGAATAAGATAATGATGTTAACCCGCAATGTTCCGGGTGAACCATATTCAAATAGATAGCTATACTCAATTGTTAAAACTCAATTTACACTTGTTTTGGTTTAAATATTGTGACGTTTGAAAGCTCCTGACTTCTATCGTTTTCAAAAAAATTTGCATAGATCAACTGTCATATTTGTGTTGTACATGTTGATAATGGAGGGAAAATATACCAATTATGGAGGTAAGATTTTTTAACAAGTAGATTTATATACTAATGTACTATTATTTAATGAAATATCTATCCTGCAAGTTATTTTCATTAGAATTCATGACCAAACATAATCACAATTAACTGAGCACTTAATAATAAATTTAGGCATAAAACTAAGACATCTAATTAAACTTGTACATAGTTTCACAATAGTAATATGAACATCTAATTAATGTACATCTTACTATTGGTTTTCATAATAGTTTTAAGTACATGAATTCATTATTCATTATTAATGACATAATTATGTGAGTTATGGCGCGGTTTAATGAAATATTTATTTCACCACAAAACATCATTAGCTTTCCATACTTACGTAAAAAGGCCACGTTCATGAGGTCATACGAAGTTGATATTGAAGAGGATTGTTATCGATATAAATGGATTTAATTATTATGTGAATTAGCTCAGATCAATGTAAATATTGTTCGATAATTATTAATATTATATTTGTTAAATAACCCATCCATATTAAAAGTTGAGTTAATGTCTCGCCGTGTCGTAGACTAGATTTGCAAATATTTACATATTCAAAATAAACATGAACGATAAGCTGGTAAAAAAAATTACAAAACGTAAACCTTAAATCTAATATGTTCCTAATGTATGGTTGTTCATATGCAACTTAATTTTGTCTTAGAAAAATTTCTTTATTTAACAAAGCGGATAAGTTATAGACCTACAAAACACTTCACATAAAATAACTAAGCCTCATTAAAAACATTAAACAAAAGAGAAAAAAGGGTGTTACATTGATGTTGTACAAAATGTTGATGTGAAGAAAGTGAGACAATAACTATCACAATTGGTAAGGTAACAAAATTTAAATTATATGAAAATCCATTGATTTCCATAATAATTTGAAACTGTTTATAAAGTTTATTGTAAATTATGATTGAAACGAAGCGTTTCAACTAATGAAATGTACTATAAATAAATGCAATTCTTCCTTCACATCACTCATGCCTTCACATAACCTTCACTGTTCTCCTAAAAAAATAGCAACACCAAAAACACTATCAAACTTAAAAATGTCATTCAGATAATGAATCAAAAATCCCACAACATTTCTATGTGAACATTCATGTGAACCTGATTCAAACTTGGATTGAAAGTCCGTTAAGTTTTTTTTTGTATGCAAATTTTTTTCTTTAAATATTTTCTTTTGAATAGGGTGATGTATTATGTTGATCTTGTTTGAAATTTTTACTATAAAAAAATGAATTCAATCACTAAAACAATTTTTATCATACAAAGAAAGTTCATATTACACATATTTGTACAAGTTGTCCCTGAAATTCCAACAAACAAATTTCCGATTTAACGTAGAGTTAAATACATGTGAGATACGATATACACAACACAAAATTCTATTGGCCCTATAATAATATGAAATCACAAGGAGATGGAAAATGGTCGTGTACAAGATAACCGACTGGATGGTACAAGTAGCTGCTGAAAACGACATTTTTGTAGGAGACTATTGATGTTCAATGTACATTATCTTACAATACTCATTCCTTCTGTCTCTCTATTGTGGGTAAAAGACAATCGAGGTCAAAATGGCTTCCGGGCAATCGCAAAACGTTTGTGCCACCACCACCACCAAAAAGGGGTCAGGGGAAGGCCACCCATGTTATTTGAACGACTCTGAAAACATTTTTGTGTCAGAGCGTACCGTGAACGAACACTCTAACCTTGCTTATTCATGGTGAAGTTCAACAAATATTTAAAAAAAATGCCAATGTGGTATGCAAACTTTTCTAAGTTGAGATATCTGTGCATGGTTTAATAATTTAAAACTTGTATCATCTCAGTGATAATGTCTAATTTCAATTTTTAATTTTGAAGCTTTCCATACAATTGTTTGATACTAAAGTCATTAGTAAAATTGGCAGGACTTATTCGCAAGCTGATTTCTCAAAGTGTGGCTACTATGTAGATAATAGACACCTCCCTACAACAATAAAAATAGGGGGATGTCATGGGACAATGGGATAAAAATGTATAAATGGAAAATCTACCTGAAAAATCACCAAGCTAGGACTACAAGAGTTTTGCAAAGGAAAAAGGATGTAGACTACAAACGGTTTTGCATTCAAGATGACTGAACTTAGGTCAGTGGTTTTCGATGTGACCATTTTTTATTAATCCGTATCAGATTGTGAAATTAAACTTGGTTTTCTGTGAGTACTCCATTGTGGTGTTTCCGATGGTGTTGAGATGAGATGAGGAAGAAAAGCATGGAAAGTGAGAAACCAAAAGTGACTAAACCCATTCACGATAATATCAAATATACGTTCAAATATACAAAAAATGACTGCCCACGTACTCACGAAAACATTCCAAGTTATGTTTTTTTAAATAACAAAGCATATAATCAGAATATAGGCTTTCCAAAAAATTACAGCCCAAACCCTACTACTTTAGTTGCAGATTCTGCTATTAAGCAAAATGCAAATTATCGCAGGTTACATACGATAAGGTTGCTTCACAGCATATTATCCAATGTTTGAGAATAGGATGGATATTGATTCTTCGAATGTTAACATGTTCAAATTCTGCAAGTGAAACACATCAACAATAGAGAACTAGCCAGTTAAAGAAAACAGGCAGATATTTAACAAACCTTAAAAACATTCAATGGTAAATAAGTTATTAGGTAATGAACGATGGTAATTTACTGGCCTTATCAGTCATACATCAGGCAATATCCCTCAAATAAAAAATCAAAGGGGAATGATGAAAATATTTAACATATCATGTATGTCAATGGAAGTGAATGAGTCCTAAAGACCAAAGAGTACCTTGAGAGTGGCTGAGTTAGTACCGTCTATTAAAGAGGGCCACAATAAGGTCCTTTGGTTGTGTAAAGAAATAATCAGTACAGCAGGACCCAATGCAAGTCCTCAGTCAATCAAGTGTTTGCCTTGGAGTCTTACTAAAGCAATCCAATTTTACAATACATGTCATTTGCTTAACACAATTGATTGATTCATTGAACAGAGTTCCAAGATGCCAGGAAAAATATCACCCTGAAAATCGCGGCTAAGATAGGTGGGAAACTGTCAAGCAAAGGTGGTTGAGATTTGCAGTGAAGCATTATGCAGGTGGTGAGGGTCAAAAACAAAAGGTCAAATTGTCAATTTAACATGCAAATGGCAAATGCGTAGTGTAGTGTTCTTTATCAACAATACCAAGCTAAGAGGTTTTTTCCCTTTGTTATGAGTTAGGATCTAGTTTTATGTACATCAATCTAAGGTCATCACTGGAATCATTAACTTCACACATAGTTGTACATGGCTATCCTTAGCAGGTACCTGGGCCAAAGTCCTGAATTCGTCGAGTGACCTGAAGATCCTTCTTCTTTGAGTTGAATACAACATATGGACTCAAACTGACACATGTGACACACACAACAAGGGGTAAACTCGAGTTAACACGTAGTGCACAGAACCAATAGTTGATCTTCGGGCGGATTAGGAAAGGGTCACAAGGGACTCAGTTGAAACAGAGGACTTTCGGGATAATAGCCACTTCAGGAAAGGGTCGACAACCGTATTAACAAAGTCAAGTTTCATCCACCAAAAATCAAGGCAAATTCAAATTCAGACATTTGGGTTGATCAAATGAAATCCCTACAAATTGCAGGTTATGCCAACCGAATTGAGACTTATTACATAAAGCATTTTCATGTTGTAGCAAGATGTAAAATCAAATAACCCAAGCATCATTATCAGAAACAAACCAAAACGTGATTACCACAAAAAGTTGACACCCGATGATGTTGCTAGAATCAACAATGTATCATCTCACTGAACATTTGTGGTAGCCCACAAAGAAACACATAAAACGGCGCAACCGCAATGAACACCATCCAGTATCCTCTACTCTGCCACAACACCCAACCAACAATTTAATATTCAAAAAATATCAACAATTACTACAAACAAAACCACTGTAATTGCAGAAAATTTGTTTTTAAAATATGTAAGTTACTAAATGGATCTTGAAATCTGCAAAGATATTGACGCATTAGTAAATATTAACAACATATCACACCAACCTTTAATTTATTTTATTGTTAAGTTTTAGATCAATGATAGAATTCATAGGCAAATCAAAGGGAAAAAATAACTAATAAAATTATAGTCAAGCAAGGGTTAGATTAATATGAATCTCTAGCTGCCAGCTCAAGCAAAGCGTCAGCGAATTAGAAGGTTAGGTAAGTCTTTTGAGAGCAGGTAGGTAACCTCGAGGAAGATACTTTAATTCATTGCCGGTTCTTCATAGTCTTTGACATCGTCTCTTTATTTTATTTTCCATAGATTCTGGACAGAAGGTCTGACTTCATAGTGTTCAAGGGATTAAGGTTTCTTTCCCCGGATATCATCACCGGAACTCATCTTCTCTCTTCAGCTTCCTTGGCATTTCGGCCTAATGTAACATACTTAGTACCATAAGATACCTTCCCTTGCCCACGTTACACGGAGTATGAAGGCGACTCTCATTATGGTTCGAAGCTTCATACCTTCTCTCATAGTCTGTTTTATTGCTGACCGTACAATGCATCAAGGCATCCGGTATTAGGCCAATATTCTACCCCGAAAGCTCCTTCGTCCTGGTTTGACGGTTTGAAGTTCCATCCAATGTCACAGTATTTTTTTTATCAGTCGATCTCTGATCTAATTTTGATTCGACACTAAAAATTAGGATCATCTTCCTCCAAATATAACCTGCATCTAAGTAGACCGGTTCTTGTCAACGGCAAACCAATGATTAATAGGTTTTGAGAAGATTCAACAGATGATGAAAACAATGATTATTTGTTTTCAAGAAGAGATAGAAAGGGAATATAGATGTGTAAGTTGGATATTTTTTCGATTTTGTGTTTTGTATATATTGGGTTTGATGAAACGGAACACTATAAACCGTTCCATGAATTGAGTAGAGTAAGTTGATAGAAGTATAGTTATCATGTATGGGGTAAAACGTGTCATTATAAATATTTGTTCATAGTATTTGGTGAAAACAAACCCCATACATTCTATAACGATATTTTGTTATGTTTTGGTTAGTAATACGGTTGGTTGTTTTCATGATATGATGTGTATGTTTATTTTCATTTAAGTCTCTAATTGAGTGAAATCTCAATCTCTTCATATGCAGTTGAAACGAGTAGGTATTCATTGATTAACCACTTGCATATTATTTTAATTAGTGTGTCAGAAACTTAGATTTAATGAACGACAGCAAAAGGTCAAACATAGAAGTATTTTGATTAATTTAGTATTATGTTAAAATTTAGTCACCCACACAATGTGATTCAAACATTACTATTACTTGTATATACAATTGGCTCCTAACGATATAAATCACTTATCAAAATTTTGTGTTATACTACCATATAGTGTTTTGATAATTCCCAAAAACTATCTCACTCCCATAATGACTCTCAACAAAGATAAACCACACTCCAGTCCCAACCATTTCATCAATCCACTCACCTATATTTTTTTTCCTATAAACCCTAATTGAAATCCGATTTAACAACAACCTTGTCTGTCTTCGCAAATTAAATTCCCCTATAAGCTATTCCTCTTTTGGCTCACTTGCTTGTAGAGAACATCAGAAAATTCTCCATCTACTCTTGTCTTTTCGCAATTTTGCATCTTTTTCAGTCCTAAAAAATCGTAAAATCTGCTGCCAATCTGAGAGACTTATGTTGTTGCTATGAACTCTCTTCCCTAACACCGAGGGATGACAAGGAGAAACTGTCTCATTTCACGATTACCTCTTACAAAATAGTCGCGATTGTTATGTTATGTGAACTCAACTCTTGGGGTACCGCTTCGTGGTTGTGTATATGTTGATCAGTAGAGATGAATTTGCCATGTTCAAACAAAAACCAGATGGGAAGGAAATAGGTTGCCAAGAAGTTAAGCTGACATTGTGGAAATAATTGGTGAAAGAAGGGAAATATCGCAAATAAGGTATTAATGGGAAATTTGTGCGATCGAAATAAGGGTACGAATAGAAGATTGTGAGGGTAAAAAAGATAAGGGTTTGTGATCGAGATAAGTAAAGAATTGTGGAGGATAGATACAAATATACGGGGGATGTGATCGAAATAATTAAGAGAGTTTTAGATAGGGAAGAAAAGGAAAAATGTTTGGTGGAGAAACTTCTAGGGAGAAGAGCAATTGTGTTGATCCCACATCGTGAGGGAGAAATGAATGAAATATATTAGACAGTAGAAATGAAGGGAAGAATTGGCAATCTACAGAGAAAGAGGCGTCGTATAGAGGAACGAGAAGGGTCAAAAGAGAAGAATGTGAATTGAAGGCTTGGAGAGGAATGGAAGAGGTCCATGGAATACGGTGGTCATCATTGCGCCCTCGTGGTCGCTTGCCAGACTGTGGAGAAGAGCAGTCCATTTAGTATGAAACACTCGACCCTCTTGCCAAGATGTAGGTGATGGTATAAGGTGGAATCAGGTGCATCTTCTAGTTTATGATATCAGTGGTGTTGAGTAAAGACTAAGTGACTTATGTCTGATGCTGAGATGCAAGGATGCAACAAATGTCCGTCGAATTACATGACAGATCATCTGCACATGCACAACCCATTGAAACTTGACATTTTCTTCAGGATCATTGAGTTCTTTGTGGCAATATTTATGAGGATCTAAGATCATTAATTGTTGCTATATGTTTGATTATGCTTCTATGCATATCTAAGTATATGATTCCAAGCGATAGTTCGATAATCTTTCTCGCCATGAACTTGATTATGATGATATTTAAGCTAATATGTTTATAATTATGAGTGTGGATGCCTTTAACTAAGTTTATTATTCATGAGCTATTGTTGAATGACTTGTATCATAAGACTGATTATTGTTGATTGTGAGCTGATGTTGTTAATTGATTTGTACCCATGAACGATTTAATATTTTGGAATTGTGGAGCTGATGAGAGTATTAGTATGATTACCGCCAAAATGTACCGCTTAGAGGTGTTCTTGACTAGTATACGGATGGCACTTGCAATGTGTCTTGCACTCATCTAGGGAGTCTATTTAATCTTCCCATAACGCCAAATGATAAACAGGAGTCTACTTATTTGTGTCTGAATTGATACCATTGAACCTCACTTCCTTCTTGTGATGGTACATCCACAGCTCAAGTGGGCACTTGATTATTAATGACCACGCAAGAGCATTGCAGGGAGATATGTGCTGTGGTGAGCACTTCCATGCATAATGACATGAGATTGACTGCCACGATGTTTTCTATTCGTTATTCTTGCAAGCTTCCTATGACCTTTATTCAATTATATATGCGTTACAACGTGAGTTTCGTGTTAGTCCTTTTGATCGAATTCATTGTAGATGCAGATGTTATCATGGAGAAGAACCTTCACATCAACCATTATCTATTGGAACAAAAGGAAGTATGTGCTATTTAATGCTTTTATGAAACTAATTATGTTCATTATTGTTCTGTTACTAATGTATTTGTAAATGATGGACTAATAAATAAAACCAAATGACATATTACACTAACCTAAATCACATTTTATTGTATCGTTTTCAAAGCTCAACCTTAGGTATGATAAAATTGACTTTTAACTGAAACAATTAAACATTACAAGCACAACATCGACAATATCAAAAACTTACTTGTGCGAGCATACATTCACTGCCTATGATTCTTATTCCATCTATCCCATGGTCCTTACTTACTATTGCAGCAACTATACCATTCTCTATCTGAGCATAGTCACCCCTAGTAAATAAACAAGTATTTGCCTAATGTTATATGTAAAACTTCTCAATATACCCATGAACTTTGTGATAAATGAAGTTATGTAAATCACTTACTTGAAACTCCCTACAATGGGATGGATCTTATCTCGTTTGTTGAAACTCACACTTATTGAATCCATGCACTATAACCCACCTCATAACCATAAGTTGTGCAACACCACAAGCAATGCAACATAATTGGTCAAAAACAATTTTTGTGTTCCTCTAGTGATGTCTGTCTCTAGTGAAATTATGTGATATGATGTTCCCACTACATGTCTTCAATATTTAAACGAAGCTTGCGCGAGATACCTTGAATTCTCATACTAAACAACGTGATCTTCAAAATTTTCGTTGTTAGTTCCTTTATTTGTTGCGTATTGCGTCGTTGCTTTCTTCCAACAAGCTTTTACGAACCAATCACGGAACATATTGTTTAATTGTAGTCTTTGACTCATAAATTGTCTCCCCTCCCATTTTGTTCCGATCACACATTAATCTCCAACCTAGTTCGTATAATGTCTGAAAATGTTAATGGATTGAGTATTACAGCAATGACCTCAGTTTCTTTCAATATAGTAATCTCCTTGATTACGTATTATAGGTGCAGGGTCCTAAAAACAATAAACCCTCTCAGATTTGTGAACAGCAATTTCAGTTGTTAAAAGTTTGACCACCTTTCATAATTCTCGGACTGTCATTGGGTCCTTTAGATCTCCCGAATGGGCGAGGCGTAGGACTGTGAAAACTCCCCCAGTCGTTGAATGAACATATCAAATAATGGATGATGTACAGTGCAGGAGTTAACCATAAATGCTTATGTAATATTGGCACAAGAGTAATGGAATTAGGTGTTTTTAATGTGACAGGTACTGGTCTCATCCTGTTGAGGACAGACCTCATTGGAATTATTTGTTTGGAATCAAGTGTGTTAATTAGTTTGAGAACGGAACTATCAATTGTCTTATTGTTACTAATTGTTTTTTTGTGGAGGTGGATTGGTTGTTGTGATCATGAATATGGTCATTAATTCATTTGGGAAAAGAATATTTCAATGGATGAATGTATAGGTGAAAAGATAAGGGGAATGGAAAGTATACCTATGGTTGTCCAAATTGATACTCTTCACATCGGAAACGTTAAGGTTTCGTAACTGGAGCTCTTTGTCTATAGTCTTGTCGGCTCTAATCACCGAATCACCAATAGTTTCCCGAAACATTTGCTTGTACGACTCATATTGTGACTAATCACTACCCAAAATCATTCGACCCATATGCGTCAATGTCCAATCCAAGCATGGAAACAACCTCACCATTGAGTTTCGGCTGCCTATAGATTTTGCAGGACCAAGATTTTGGGGTGTAGAACCTTCTTATTTGTATTTCTTGGACATAATTTGGGACTTTGATGGTGAGAAATTCAGGGAATTCCTACTCAAATTGTAATTTTATTTTGTTTTCAATTTTTTAAAAATGGTAGYATTCTTCAAACACGAATATTTAATTTAGTAAAATATTGTAATTATGAAAATTAGAGGGAGAAGAAAGACACTTACAACATCGTCTAGCTGATGAATTGATCGAATTCTCATTAGGAAAGTTGCAGGAAGATGCTCTGCCATCTTCTTCCCTTTGTATTATTTTTTTCCTTTGGTTCGAATTTTATTTTTGATTAAACAGTGTAAAGTTTTAAAAAGGTGAGAGGTTGAGATGAGATACATGGGTCAATTTGGTAAAAAACAGTGCTTATGAATCTATTTAAGTACCTTGGAAGTTATGTTTTTTTAAATTAGTTGAATGTTACTAACAAATTCTCTACAATATGGTAAATTGCCTCAACCGCCCATTTTCCATGTTACATCAATGCAACGGTTATATGTTACATTGCGCATTGCACTATTAATATTGTATATATTCATGTAATTAACGTACTTATATGTGTTATTATTGTYACAGCTTTTTAAAAAATAATCAATCGTCATTAGAAGGATTGTAGAAGTCTCAAAAGTCACTTCGTCTCATTTTAAATACTCCTATCCACAACATTATAGTGACACTTTCCTGTTTTAAAAAATTATTCTCACACAAAATGGAGTTTCTTGGTCAACCATATCCACAAGAATGCCCAAATCACCATCTTTGAAGGCATCATATGTAAGAAGATTATCTTCTAACTATTAGAGAGGAAGAGAAACGTTGGAACGAAGCCTTTAACAACCATTTTGGGCCAAACCCCGTTGTAGAAGTAGAATCATCATCGCGCACAAACGTTATTTCCATAATTGGCAACATTGATTCATGTGCGATATGGCTTTTCGATGATTGAATATTAATGAGCGCCTTGACACAATTTCAATGTGCAAGGCGCGGGGGACGGTCAWCGCAACTTCTTTCTTTGCTCCAAATTTCGCAGAGAGATATCAACGATCTCTTGTGGACGAGTTTGACTACAATTTTGTTGCAACTTTGCGTCGCCAAACGGATCTTCCTCATGTTGTGATTGATTTCAAATGTGATTGTAACATATGGGAAGAACATGTCACTATGGGCGGATCCATTCCATGGTGGATGCATGCGGATGATGATGAAAATGACTATGGAGAGGCGTTCAACCCCTTCGGTGCTSGTCAAGGTCGTGTCATGGATTACACAGAATTACGCAGAATCATTTAGTATGTAGATTTTAGTAATTTGMTATGTAATGATTTAATTATTTAGTATGTAACATTTTAGTATGTAACCATTTAGTATTCCATAAATTTGGTATGTCGTCAGTGAATTTAGTATGTCATCAATTATTATAACTGTATTCTATCAATTAATTTGTAGTCATAAAAATTAACTATGTTGCTATTTTAATCAAGTTTGAATATCCATTGATCATTTCATAACATTATTTCATTCAGACTATACAATTTCATGCATAACATATACAAAACTTCTAAGGAGCAATACAATATTAAATCGATATTATATTTAAGATATGTATCTTCTAATTTGGAAATATATTCTACTATAATATGGGTATTGTTCGCGTTTATTGTTGTCGTCTTTGAAGTCGAAAGGCTTGCATGGTATTGCTAATTAGAAATGTAATATGCGAATTAATGAAATCAAACCTTACGATAGTTTTTTTCCATTAAATATAATCGTTGTTGACAATTGGTAATAGTTGGCTAAATATGTTAGTTGGTTAACTACATTTATTATATTTATTGATTTCTTAAAAGTTCCGGCATGTAATTTTTGATTAACTCCACCATTATAACAAATTAACAAGTATTGTTGCGTAACAAGATTTACAAACTATTAAAACWAATTAAGAAGTATTGTTGCCTAAAAAAGTAATATACCTATCTTGGAAGATCTACTATTTTCATAGTGAAACTACTTAAGACAATGCAAGATCTAAGAAAATTTATGATAAATACTGACTAATGTCACCATTTTAACTAACATAAGTGAGTACTGTGGTTGACAGGATGACAACCATTTTTCTCCAAATTGTCAAGTCTATGAGCATAGGCTACGTACCTTTTTTTAATATTGTTTTTTTCATGTGAAATTTGTATTTAAATGAATTTAACCCAAGTTGGCCAAGCATATAATTGTAAGGTTTCATATTTACCTAATCTGTGTATTCCATTCCTCAACGTACTGACCACAATATGTCTCATCTAATTGAAATTACTTGAAGTCTTCACAATATGTAACAAGTCATTCAATAATAATAATAATAATAATAAATATTATAATAATAATAATAATATAATAATATAATAATAATAATAATAATATAATATAATAATAATAATAATAATAATATTAATATAATATAAAAAAAATAATAATAACAATAATAATAACCAATAATAATAACAACATATGATAATAAGCATAATGATAATAATAATAATATAATAATATAATATAATAATAATATAATAATTTCTAGAATTAACACTAATTCAAATCCTAGGGCAAATAAAATAACTGAAAAAAGGATAATAGAAAGTGACTAATTCACTCCCTAGGAAATGCTTAGCTGACATGGTTAACTAATTAACTGGTAAACCAATCATTCCAAAGCATATTTTATAGTATTTCCCAATGCTGAGGGTTGATGTGTGATGACTCATCATTCGTCGCTTTGTCTCTCTTTCTCTCTCTCTCTCTCTCTCTCTCTCTCTCTCTCTCTCTCTCTCTCTATCTCTCTCTCTCTCTCTCTCTCTCTAGGATGGTTGCTTTCCTTTTTAATTGTTTTTAATAGTCAAGTCACAATTGTCTTCAAGTGTCAGATTTATTTATTGAACATGCATGTAATAATGAATTTTTTCTTTCAAATATTGTATCCTTACTTGTAAGCTCGTGTACTACAAGTTGTATAGCTTTGATACCAATCCTAGTAACCTTTAGGAGATGATGTTTAATTGTTTCGTAAAACAGATTATTTTCCAATTTGGACAACACCATAATTTATGGGTCAATTTACTTACATAAATTATTTTTCTCCTAAATTGGAAATATATTCGAGTATAATATGACGGATGGCGTGTAATTTGCATTCCCGGAATCGGGTGTTGATTTCCATTCTGATGATTTATTGAGCACCACAATAACTCCTTCGACGCCCCTGTCATTGTTTCCCTAAAATGGGACACCTTGATCATGATGCTGAAATCTCCGCCATAAGACTGCAGATGGTTTATTTTATTTATGTATATGAATATTATCCTGAATTATGCGAACCATTATTTAAGTAACGTTAATAGATCATCCCATAGTATTGGACATGCATGATTAATCTCTTCATTCTATTCTTTTCGGGATTCATGTGCGAGGGAGTGGAATGTTACACTTGTTTTTAGCCCTAAAGAATATCCATAGATTATTTGATAACAATTTTGTTTTCTGGMTATACAATTCCTTGCAGGAATTATACATAACTTCAAGGGTAAAATACAAAACTAATTCTCTTTTTACATGTCAGATATTTTTTCCTAAATTGGAAATATATTTGAGTATAATTGGGGTTTCCTGTGTGAGGAAGTGTAATGTAACACCTGTTTTTGTCCCTAAAGAATATCCAATGATTTTTTGATAACAATATTCTATTCGGGCTAGACAATTCCTTGCAGGACTTATATATATAGGACTTATAAATTTGGGCCTGACAATGATTTTTCCTTTGTTGAAACTATAAGTGGGCCTTTTATGAAATTGGGCCTGACATTTATTTTTAAGAGTCATGTTGTTGAGTTATAATGAAAACATATGTTAATTTTTCATAKGAAGTATTAAGAAACCCTTTGCTTTCATAAAAAAAAGAAAACCTTTTCTTTCTCTCTCATCACATCTGTGACTTACTCGAAAATCCCCCAAACCCCAAAAATGAAGAAAAATTACGTGGATCCTCCTATTGATGCGTTTCTGCCGGTCGTTGACACTCATTATGCAGTGAAAATCAAGGAGTTGATGGACATGGTGGATTCAAGCCCTTATTGGAAGGACAAGTTCAAGGGCATGATTGAGCATCCTAAGCTCCCAGAACATCTTGGGGACATTGGGTTCGCTGCCTTACTCGTGGTCGTTGCAAACATTCAAATAGCGGAGGAGGCGGAGGCTATTGAGAAAAACAACTCTGTTGCTATTGTTGCTGTTGCATAACCACAACCCTTAGTAATTGAAATGCCTGATGAAGATGGTGATGAGAGTCATGCTGCTCCAGTGTTGGCAACAAAAGCTGCTCGGAAAACAYAAAAAGAACAAGAGAAAGGTGGTCCACACTCTAATAAAGAGGTACAACCTKAMATCTACCAAGGAGATTCCAGTGTAGATGGGGAACCCAAATACTCCAGTGTCGAGGAAGGGTAAGAAGAAGCGGGGTGACAATTCTACTAGGGGAGAAGGTTCTAGCATGAGGCGGTGCGTGACAAGGTCGCTTAGTAGGAAGATGGCAGAGGAGGTTGGTGAGATGCTTCCTAGGAGGGTTCTTAAAATCCAGACTATGATCCATGTTAATATTGGTGGTTCGAGTAACATCTCACTGCCAACAAGGAGAACTATCATCTCTAAGTACAGTGGTGTGAAGCTCACATAGGTATTACTCATCTCCCTTTTTAATTTTTGTGTTGTTCAATTTAATTTGTGGTTAATTATTTTTTAATGTTTAAAAATTGTGTGTGACCATGATTTTGGTGTCTAGGTCCCTTTATATTGTGTCTGGTGACAAACAAAAAAGGCCTCACACTAATCTGACATCACATTGCTTAATTTAGCTGCTTGTTTGATACCTGTTGAGGGAAAGTTGAATGTCAAWATGTGATGACATGTTTTTCTACTGGATTGAAAATTTGAAACCGCCACAAAGTGTTATTAATATGCTTGTACTAATGGTTATTGTAATGACAGAACAACACTTAAACAAACAATTTAATTTCATTACAATATTGAGGGTATAAACAATGTTAATATCTGCTTAGTTAGTAGCGTATGTGCTGGGTCTTCAAAGTTGACCGCAAAGGCCCCTTATTGGTGTCTTGGTTGATGTATGAGTCCCTTTATATTGTGTGTGGRGAGAAATGAAGAAGGAGTCACATTAATGTCACATTACGGAGCTTAAGCTAGCTCCCGGTTGATACRTGTTGTGGGAGGGTAACTTGAATGTCAATGTGTCACATTAAAATCGGAATTAAGTAAATAGTAATTTCAATAAACATATAACAATATTAAATTGTTTTTCTTGCATAAGGACAAAAGATAAGAGGAATTWCAAGTTTATAAGTAGTTAAAAATCGAAATATAGTCGTTAATGAATGTCTCTTATGATWAYGAATATAGTTWTGATCAATTTGAAATTATATTTGATAAAACTATGGAAAAAGATTTCAAATTGATAATTTTATGATAACACTTATGTATCGGGTTTTTGAATCGTAGGATRGTATTAAGATTCTACTAATTTTAATTAAAATCAAAGTAGGATCGTGTGATTTTATAAAATTAGTATCGTACCACAGGATTGAATCGAAAACTTAATTTTGATCGTAAAATCATAGAACCGTTGGATCGAATCAAGATTTTAATAACCATGATGTCATGAAATGTTTTTCTGATGGAATGAAACCACCATAAAGTTTTATCAATGTGGTTGCACCACATTTCACATGTCCTGCAATGTGGGTTATTTTGTTCTGGTTGCATGGAGAATAAGAGACAGAACCCACTTGTTGCTAGTTTATGTGCCCGTATGACTGCAGTGTGATAGTTACTAGTGTGTGATCTTAGTTATCCTTTTTTGAGTAGCCTGTACACAGTAGAGGGTGAAATTGTTAGGCACGCAGCAAATAATGGTATTCTCTTGCTAAAAGGACCTGACTGAAYGAAGTCTTTTGAGAATACTTGATGTTTTGTAGCACATTTCATTGCTTTTTTCGATTTTWRATCAATGATACCACCACTCTCTCTTAGTCTTTTTGTTTTAATTTTTAATTTGAAATTTTTAGTATTTGTTTTAATGCATAATTTGGTGATCGGAAACATGTATAGTTGAATTTCATAGGTTGAAGTTGAACTAATGAGAGGTACTAGTAACTTGGGGAAGAATTGTACTAGGTATGGTTCTTCATTTTCTGGTGTTGCCTTGTTTGTTGTGTTTGCAGGTCGTTTGTGAATATCTTATCCCTCATCCCTCCACCAATAGCATGTCCAGAGAGTAGTAGCTGTCATCTTGAGCKAGCGTTGAGTGTAACTGCATTTTGCGTGGAAGCAGATTTCAAATGAAGATGGATGCACCACTACTTTACTAACCTAGTCTAAGTGCACGGTGTGTGCTGTCAAGTGTATTTTTTAAAGCTTAATTCAAGTGATCATGTCTGTAATTTTTTGGTGAAGAACATGGTTTTTTGGGAGGTAATTCAACTAATTATGATTTAAATGGGGAGGGAGTATATATAGGTGTTGATTTACCTTTACTTGTGGGTTGAACAATGAAAATTTAAGGACTCAAATTGTGGCATTTAGGTTGATTAACACATACACTACTCTATATTGACAACTACTTATTTTCATTTTTTGTATCAAAAATATTATTTACGTACACTACCAAAATATTAAACATGGTACAATATCATTATTTATGTACTTATGTTGTGTATATTAATTTGTTGTTAAATATTAAAATAGGTCGTGATCTAATATAAGGGGAAATAGAAAGTAATAATATAATATTACCAACGAAATAGTTAGTAWTCGTTGCACTTCAAACAAATATTGAGGAAAATCTTTGACATATTGACATATAATATTGACATGACTATTTAAAATAACTTTGGTGCAAATTTCGCATTTGAAGTAAACATTTAGGAGAAAAGTATTAGCTATCAAATATTTATGTTAAAAAGAATTAGACTGTACATATGGGAAAAGTAAATTTCCTAGTTCCCCATAAGGCAACAAATGTGAGAGATAAATAGAGGATTAGAGGACAGTATTGTAATTACTTTTGGTTAATATGATTCATTAAACCGTATTCACCAAAAAATTAAAAACATTTTAAACATTAACCGAGAAATATGAAACTGCTAGTTGGTAGTTATTTTAAAAATTATTAAATGTCGATTCAACTTTTTCATTAAATCCAACGATGCTGGCCATCGGATTACACAAATGAATCTCCACCTTTCATTTAAAGCAGTTTGTAATACCTAACAATGAGTGAGAAGATTAAAAAAAACAACCATGTAATCATCCACATCCACGCACCGTAATCATCCACAACAACCATGTAATTGCATCACCATCACCCACAAAGAACC
Organism: Bassia scoparia; assembly: GCA_008642245.1. Lineage (NCBI taxonomy): Eukaryota > Viridiplantae > Streptophyta > Magnoliopsida > Caryophyllales > Amaranthaceae > Bassia > Bassia scoparia. Next base: position 72,721 of record SNQN01001207.1, on the reverse strand, counting down.
GCTAACCGGCACTAAAAATGAAATGAAATTCGAAACACTTGAGTACTTTTCCAAGCAAAGGAAGGTGAAGATGTTCATTAATTGGGCCTCGGTTTACGACCTTATTCTACACCCTAAGCTGGAGCAGAAAGAAACTTATGGCAAACTTATGATGACCGTTGATGGCGTTGCATGCTTCCCCGCTCATCTGCCTAACCTGACTAACATGTTAGGCCGCGACGTCGATATGATGGAACTCCYCCAAAAAGTCAAAGACATCTCCGACGCAGAACCCGGTATGAACCCTAGAGACAGTGGTTTTTTCAAGGAGTGGTTCGATCCTGAACCAAGATTAGATCTAGAGACAACACCTTGGGCCCTTACCAACAAAACTAGTGGTTGTTGAATTAGCTAGCCACTGTGATGATTTTCAAGCGTTACGGGTTGCAGGATCAATGTCCAGCATATCCCTTGTGTTTGCCCACATTATCAACCATGAAATGGACATCATGAGGTTTCACRGGGTCATCCTAACACCGGATCTACAGCTGGGCAAAAGYGTTATGCCATTTCATTACACGTTTGTTGCATGGAATACTAGGGGTGTTAGTAGGCCCTCTCTGAAGAAGAATTTGGAGAAGATCATTGAAGCTTTCAAACCAACTGTTATTGTTCTCACTGAGTCTAGGGTTTCTGCACWTAATTTCAGAATTCTATATCGTGCTCTTGGACTAGATTTGGCGTACGAGATTGACCAAGTCTTCAACTTGACTGGTAGTCACATTGTTATGTGGGACAAGACAAAGATTGAGGTTGATCTCTTCACAACAGAGAATGGCAGCGAGTTAAGGTTTCTGGCGTAGATCAAGGTAAGCAAGCAGTTATTCACACTTCACAATGAATGGCTAGTTTTAAATGTTATTTACAAATATTGCATGGATACTTGTAAGTAAAATAATCAATTTGTAGGATCTGGTACTTTTTTCTTTCATTCAAAAAGTTCAGATTATATATTGTAGATTGTTATATTTTTGTTTTYTAGTTAGAAAAGGGGATCCTTAGAAAAGTACTAAATTATTGGTTATTTTGWATTAAACAATTATGCTCTATTATGTTGGCAATATGCACGCAAGGTTTCACTATTAGATTACAGAACCATTAAATGATTATATATTTAGGGTTTTTGAATTATATATGATTAGCATGTTCAAATTAGGGTTTGGCAATTATTTTATTGGTGGCCTGGTACATGTTATTAAAGAAAGTACACTGTAACACAAAAAGCATGACAATGAAAACCCACTCTGTTAGATGAGGATGATGGAGACAACAGCAGTGGGGAAAAGAACTAGGGCACAATTTGCTAAGGCACTATCAGCAGTTAAGGCCCTTAAGGAGAAAATGAAAGTTGATTATTTAAGGTCCTGGAGTAAATCAGGGAAAACAGGTTGCTGTCCTCATCATCAAGTGAATAGTGGTGATGGTGATTCGTCGTTTGAAAATGTGGAAAAGGTACATTACTGAAAAGGATCAACTGTCTTATTTAGATAAGTAATTACTGATATAGTTAGGATTAACTTTATTATCATCCTTTGAGTTATTGAAAGCAAGAGTGAATTCCTACGTTATAATTGGCAACTTTGAAGCTTCATTGTAACTTTATCTGTCCTTTAATTTCTTTGTTCAACTTTACTTTGTTTGAATTGTAAGTTGTTGTGATGTTACTATTAGTTGATTATTTGTTGATTATTAACTTCAAATTGTTGGATATTATTAACTTTATTAGTACTTTTGATGTTTTACATGCTAGTTCTTGTYATTCATCACCACAAGTGCTTAATTATTAGTCTCCTTAATGAAGGATCTAAAGATGAAGTTGCATAGTTTTCTCCCTTCAACGTTTTTTACTAAAAGACCATAAAAATAGGGACTTCTACTCAAAGGAAATTCGATGTCACCGTAAGTTTGGTTATCATGCCTGTTTTGTGAATTATAACCATGAAAATAGGTTGTACTAGGCAATCCTTCTAGCTTAAAAGAATAGTTAGGGGTTTTAGGTGTCATTCCTAGTTTAGTGAAAAAGCAATCTCAATGCACTATTTGACCTAGCTTGTTTGAACAATGACTTTTAGTGGTTGATTCAACACCTCTAATGGGTTCAAACCTTTCTTGCCTTCACTACTACTTAGTGAAACCGAGTTAGGTTTTATTGTTTCATAGGTTGGCGAAGCTCAAACATGTTATTGGCGTGACATAGTTCACAAATACATGATTTTAGTATTTAAACAGACGAATCTGTATTTGGGTTCCCGTACTCGTAATATAGCATTTTGTTACTGAACATTGTGTTTCCTATTTCAGTACTTTGAATGTTTTTGTGTTCATTACTTTTGAATTTTAGTTTGTTTGAGTCATTGCACTTCCATGTGAGTTTGTTTGAGTTCCTCAACTGTAAATTCAAGTGAATATAAGAAATTGATAAGTAAGGTATCAACTGTAAACCCACTTAATATATTATATTGAAAGTTATTTTTGTCCACTTATTTATTTATTCAAATTGAACTTACAAGTAGTGGGTGAGGAAGAAGACGATGACGACAGTGACACCATTTGAAGGAATTGCATTTTCACCGAACTAAGGAATCAGAAATGTGTCAACTGTGTAATCAGGATAGCTGTTTGTTGTTTTTAGATGATGTATGACATTGGACTAATTACTAGTTACCTACTAATGTTTTATTTAGAAGATGTATGACATTACACTAAGTATTTAGGCCATGCGCCAGACATCAATTAGAAGATGTATGACATTGSTATTTTGTATCTTTTCATCAATGACACCACCACTGTCTCTTAATGTTTATGTTTTTATTTTTTATTAGAAATTTGTAGCTTTGGTTTTAATGCAATGGTGTTACGAAACATGTATAGATGAAGTTGAACTAGTGGCTATCAACAGGTTGTAGTAGTTACTTGGGGAGGAATTGTACTAGTTAAGGTTCATCATTCTCTGGTGTAGGTTGGTTTGTTGTGTGTGCTTTGAAGTGTATTTTGTAAAGCTTAATTCAACTGATCATGTCTGTTTTTTTGTTGTGAAGAACATGATTTTTTTTAATTAATTCAACTGATGATCATTTGAATGTGTCATGTATTTCTATATATTTGATACAAATGTGGTAAAAAGGTATCATGGGATTAGTTCCTCGTCATGATTGTTTTAAACGATTTAATAGACTCACAACGCCTTTAATGGCAACAATAATAGATATGTTTTCACACTTACGTATAAACTTGAACGACCTTTGATCGAAAACCTGATTCCTTAACATCCGATCCGGGAGTGCCTAAGAAATACATGAATATTGTATTGATGTTAACTTATCTATTGATTTAATCACACTACATTTTATATTATATTGACTTTTTACAAGTATTTTGCCGCCAACATACGGCTGGAAATCATGTACGGAGTACTATCATAGGAGTGGTGTATTTACATAACAATAGCACCCCCCCGCCCCCCCATGGCAACATTTCACTCTAAACTATCATATCAAACTTACCACTAAAAATAAATGTGAAATGTCCAAAGAACCCTTGCAATACAATTTGTGAAAATGACTAAGACGGATTTTTAATACAATAGGTATTGCAAATTTAACTAATAATATTGTTCATCTTCCTCTCATTATTTCAATATCAAATGATACTTTCTGTATCATAGACACTAAAAATAATTTACAAGGATAGTATGGTCATTTCATATTTAGTTTTAAGTTGAAAAGTTGATTCGATTAATAAGTATGAGTGTATGACTAATGGACAAGTCGTTGTGGTTGTATTGATATGTCACTATAGTGTTTGGCAAACGAGTTCCCACGGAAACAAGATTCGCGCCTAAAAGCACAATACTAAAACAATAATATATTWATGTAAACGAGAGTGAGCAAATGAAAAGGAAATGATCTCTGCTGAGGCCTTTAGAAATAACTTAATGTTGTATGTTAACAACAACACACAGCCAAACAACTATCTACTTCTAATTAGATGGCTCAAAAAAAAGTGTCCCTCCYGATATAAAATTTGTAGTGAAACACCTGAAAAAATTATTTTCTTTTCTCCTAACACAAACCTAGACCAAGAAATTGATTTCAACAACTATGTTTATTACGTGATTTATAGGGAGAGCGGAGGGAACAAATTGTTTGAGGAAGTACACCCATCTGTACTACAAAAGATGGTTACCTCACCAAACACACCTTGGCCTCATGAGTATACAAACCTGGTGATGTCTGACTCTGAGGGAAACATTTGGCCAGTGTTTCTCCCAAATGAGGGTGATTTGCACGGTAAGGGAAAGAACATGCAAGTGTTTATGGAATTCCTCAAAGGGAATGCCATAAAATACGAGGGAATATCCAAGGTAATCCCTTCACTGATACAGCTTCAATGTGACCCCAAACCCTTAATTGAATATGGCAAAACCATTTACAATTTGAACAAAACCGTAAGCTTGTTTATGGCTCGTTTTACTGATGCTGTCCAAGTTTTCAAAGTAGTGGACCGCACTAGAGCGGTCGACTTAATGGTGTGTTCTTAAATTAGTGAGGATGACCTAAATGAACGGTGTAATGTTGTTTGCATGGCACCAGACCTTAAAACATCTGAATTCCTCATTCCCGAGGGTTCTACTATAATTGTCTGGAACGTACGTAATGTTGCAAGACATACATTTCTGTCAAATATTGCCAAATTCATTCAAAAACACAATCTAGTTGCTATCTTATTAACGGAGATTAGGATTTACAAGCCTGGTTTCAAGAGACTTCAAGAAATGATGGGTTGGGAACTAGGATCATCGATCGAGGAGTCTACTGGATTGGCAGGAGGCACAATTCTTTTATGGGACAAAAGGAGAGTGCATGGCACCACTATGATTAACGACACGGAAAATTCTCCTCTACGAATGACTGCGTCAATAGAGGTTTGGTGAAATGTTACCATGAGTAAAACACAACATTGTTAATTATATATTTTTTAAAATTTAAATTATAATTTTAAAATTTCATTTTTATGTTCAGCCTATGAAGAAAGTTGAATCAAAAGATGAAGATTRGCCCGCTTCACCGGCAACTAGTACAAGCGCCACTACATGCTCATCCATTTAATTCCTTAAATAAAATATTATGTGTTTAGTTGCTGCTCTTTTATTTAATAATGATGTATTTTTAATCTTTCACTTTGTTTGGTTCCTGGTTCTTGTGTACTTGTTTTAGTATTTTCTTAAATTAGGTTAGCCAAGTCTGTCACCCGAAAGACAATTTTAATTTGTTTCTCTGAATTAATGGATGTTATTGTTGTTTGTCTGTGATAATTAGCATTTGTTTTCCCACTTATATTTGAACAACCAACGTAAAAAAATTATTTGGTCCAGCAATTAACCAACTATGGGTCGGAAATTGGGTCACAAATGAGTTAGCCAACAAGTGACTTGGACAGTTGGACCATAGATTGGGTCAGGGCAACTTATTCATTTAGGTGGATAGGCCCACAAGACTTAGACAAGAGCTCCATCTACGAAACCCTAACCGTTCCATGTTAGTAGAGTATCAATTTGAARAACCATAGGTATACTTCCCCTTCCCCTTCCCTTATCCTTTCACCTATCATCATTCATCCGTGCAAATATCTTTCCCAATTAAATTATGAACATATTCATGAACACAACAACCAATCCACTCCACGAAAAAARAATGTAGTAACAATAAGGACAATTCATGTTTCGTCTCAACTAATCAACACATTGACTCCGAAACAAAATCTAATAGAGGTCAATCCTCAAAGGATGACCTTTCACATAAAAACACCTAATTCCATTACAACTGTGCCAATATATTACATAAAGCATTTTATGGTTAACCCTTGCGATGTACATCATCCATATTTGGATATGTTCATGTCCAACAACGGGGGTTGTTCACTAAGTCCTACACACATCCCCAATTTGGAAGATCTAAAAGGCGCAAACCCATATGCAGCCGAGAAATATGAAAGGTGGCTCAACACCCTTCAACAATCWAATATTGTTGTTCACAAATCTGACGAGGTTTTATTGTTTTAGGACCCTGCACCTATAATACCGCAATCAAGGTAGATCTACTATCTGAATAAAGAAACTACTGAGGTCATTGCTAGTAACTACTCCAATTCCTTCAACATTTTCAAGACCATTATAGGAACACTAAGATTGGAGATCAATGGTGTGGCAACAAAATGGGAGGGGGACAGAATTATGACGTCAAAGACTACAATTAAACAAATATTTGTCATTGGTTCAGCTAAACAAGCTTGTTKGAAGAAGCAGAAAGCAACGGAGCAACAAGAAAGAAATGGAAAACTAACAAAATCAAAATTTCTTGAAGAATCGATTGTTGTAGTATGGAATTCAAGGGGTATTTCGCGACCAAGCTTCGTTAAAAATATGAAGCACATAGTGGAACATCATAATCCAGCTCTAATAATTARCACTGAGACAAGAACATCAACTGMSAACACAAAAATTGTTTTTGACCAATTACCATTTGATGCTTMYGTGTCTGCSAAACCTTATGGTTTATCAGGTGGGTTACTAGTGACATGGGATTCAACTAAGATGAGTTTCAACCAAACCYGAAAAGATCCCCACTCCATTSAGGGAGTTATCCAAGTAAGTGATTTACCATAACATTCATTTTATCACAAAGTTCAATGGGGTATCATGAGAAGTTTATATAAAACATTAACAAAATATTGTTTATATTATACTAAGCAGGGTGCACATGCTCGAAGGAAGGGCTATAGTTGCTGCAAAGCTAATTAAGTGACCATGGGAATGATGGGATAAAACTCAAATGGGCAGTCGATGTATTGCTGCACAAGTAAGTTGTTTATTGTACAGAGTATGTAGCTTGTAACAATGTTTTATCTTGTTTCAGGTTAAAAAACCAATCTATTATCATCAGCCTAWYTTGAGCATTTGAAAAACGACTACAATAAAAAAATACGGATTTAGAGTTAGTGTAATATGTACAATTTGTTTTTTTATTAGTCCATCATTTACAAAACATTAGTAACAAAAACAATAATGAACATAATTAGTCCTCATAAAAGGCATTACAAAATCAGTCCATACCTCCTTCTGTCCAAAATAGATAATGGTTATGATGAAGGTTTCTTCTCCATTGATCAACACCTGCACTTCAACYATGACAAAGTCAGATACAAAAGGACTAACACCAAAAACTCCACTGTGTACGCATTATATTAAATGCAAATAGAAGGTCATAGGAAGTTGCAAGAATAACTGTAAATCAGAAAACTCATCCGGGCAGTCAATCTCATGTCATTATGCCTGAAAGTGCCATCAACCATGCACATATCTCCCTGCCCAATGCTCATGGTGTATTAATAATCCAATGCCCAGCTGAGTGTGGATGTGACCATCACCAGAGTAAGGCAGTGAGGTATACAAGGGATATCAACTTTCAGACACAAATAAGTAGACTCTTTTCATCATTTGGGTATGGGAAGCAAGTTAAATAGGAACTCCACTAGACTAAGTGCAAGACACATTGGCAAGGTGGCACAGTACTACAGCTCAGTCAAAACCCTCTCACAGGGTCATAGAGGGTATATCATAAACTAAACATTCATCACTCATCAAGGCATCCCACAACCATATCCCCCAAACGAATAATCAAAATCGGTTCATGGAGTACAAATCACCATTAAGCAACATCAGCTACAAATCAACATAATCAYTTTATGGCATACAAGTCACAATTCAACAATATCTGCTTGAAATAATGAAAATTAGTTAAGGGCATACAAATCATAATTAAACAATATTAGCTTAAATTCATCATAATCAGTTCATGGKATAGAAAGCATTATCGAACAATATCAYCTTCGAATCATCATACTTAGYTTATGGCATAGGAAGCATAATCAAACAATATRAGCAACAAATTATGATCTTCATGATKCTCATAAATATTGCACAAAGGAACTCATGAATCGAAGAAAAAAGGTTAATGGAAGTATTCTGCATAAGTTGCAGAAGGTGGCATCTCGTCCATTAAGTCAACGAACCATTTGTTGCACCCTTGCATCTCAGCATCAGACATAAGCACTTCACTCTTTATCTCAACACCGCTGATATCCATAAACACAGAAAGCCATGCACCTATATCCCCCTTACTAGATTCACCTACAATCTGGCAAGAGGAGTCAGTGTCTTCAGACTCAATGGACTCCTCTTCCTCCACGGTTGGCAAGCGACCAGAGGGCCCTGCAATGATGACACACCTATTCCATGGCACACCTCTTCCCCGATTCCTCTCAAGCCTCATCATCATCTTCCTCTTTTGACCTTTCTCCCTCTCCTCAACCAGCCTCTTTCCGGTAGCAATTGCAATTCTCCTTACTTTCTCTACTGTCCTAACAACATATTTCATGCCCTCCCTCCCAATGGCTGGGATACAACACACAATCTTCCTCTTTTCTCCCTCAGAAGTTTCCTCCACCACAACATTCTTTCCTTTTCCCTTCCCCTCCAAAACTCTCTTACCCTTATCTTCGATCACATCCCCCGTATATTTTTCTATCCCCTCCACAACTCTCTTACCCTTATCTTCGATCACAACCCCCTTATCTTTTTNNNNCCCCTCCACAACTCTCTTACCCTTATCTTCGATCACAACCCWCTTATCTTTTTCTATCCCCGCCACAACTCTCTTGCCCTTATCTTCGATCACAACCCCCTTACATTTTACTGTCCCCTCCATAAATTTCTTACCCTTATTGTCCACCACCACATCRTTACCTTTTCCCTTCTTAACCAATGTCAGCYTACACTTTGTGGCCAACCTATTTCCCCTCCCATCTGGCTTTGGTTTGAACATAGGCAAATCCTCTACACTGTTCAAAGTACAACACAACCCCACACAAGTGTCGTACCCCAAGAAGTGAGTGGCTCCACCACTTATTCAAAAATTAACCAAATCTTGCGAAACCCCGATTTTGTAGAGGTTAACGATGAAATTGAGAACACGTTTCTCCTTGTCATCCTCAGGGTTGTTTAAGGAAGCAACGAGAGGTCTCAAATCCACCATTCTGCTGCTCAGAGATTTACGATTTTTGATAGGATGAAAAAAGATCGCAAAATTGCGAAAAGACGGAGTAGATGCGAGGGAATTTCGATGTTCTACAAGCAAGTGCGAACAAAACGAATCAGCTTAAGGGGAGAATTTMATATTTACGCAGGCAGACAAGGTGTTGTTAAATCTGGGATTTCAATCTAGGGTTTTAGGAAAAAAATAGGTGAGTGGATTGAATGAATGGTTGGGACTTGGGAGTGTGTTAATCTTTGTTGAGAGTCATTAATGGGAGTGAGATAGTTTTGGGAAATTATCAAAAACTATATGGTATTAATACACACAATTTTTTGATTAAGTGATTGTATATACAGTTTTAGGAGCCAAATTGTATATACAAGTATATAATTTTTGAAATCAAATTGTGTGGGGGACTTAAATTTTAAAATAATATCAAATTAAATCAAAATACTATTATGTTTGACCTTTTTGCTGTCGTTTCATTAAATCAAGGTTATTCTAGACACCACA
>SNQN01001207.1:40188-58122 GCA_008642245.1 Bassia scoparia | reverse complement strand
ACTCAATTAGAGAAACTGAAAAGTGAAATCAATAAACCAACCATCATATCATGAAAACAAACCAACCGTCATTACCAACCAAACAAAACAAACCATACGTCATTAGGGCATGTGCAATGGGGTTTTTGGTTCACCAAATATATGACAAATATTTATATGACACGTTTTACCCATTACACTGTATAATTCTCTCACACTCTACWACATTCTGGAACGTTCTGTGTTCCATTTCATCATCCCAATATTTCCCAACTTCACACTCTATTTCCCTTTCCACTCTCTTCTGAATAAAAAATATCATTGTTTCTCTCTGTTGAATCTCTCATCAAAAACCTTTAATCTAWGGGTTCCGTTGACAGAACCGCTCTACTAGATGTGTTTTTTGAGGAAGACGATCCTATTTTCGAGGGTCGATTCAAAAAAATTGATCGATATCGGTGATAAAAAAACCGAATTAGATGGAATACTTCAAAGACCTGTTCAAACAAGGAACGACAAGGAACTTTCTGGAGGTGATATTGGCTACGATGCCTTGTGCATTGTACTGGGTKACATAACCCACTATGAGGAAGGTTTGAAGCATCGACGTCCATATGAGGGTCTCCTTCCTACTCCGTGTATGTGGATCAGGAAGGTTCTTGTACTACTGTTCAAAGGCAGAGTCCTAGGAAGTTGAAGAGGAAGATGAGTTCCAGTGATGAGATCTCGGGGAAGAAACCTAAATCCCATGAACACGATGAAGTTAGACCTTGTCCCACGACATCTATGGCAAATAAAATAGAAGAGGATGTCATAGACTTTGAAGAACCGGGCATTGATGAACATTTCAAGTACTTCCTCGAGGTGTACCTACCTGCTCTAAAAAAGGACTACCCTAACCTCTAATTCGCTGACGCTTTTTTCTTGAGCTGCCACCTAGGTCATATTAATCTAACCTTGGCTTGATATAATTTTATTCGGTCTTTTTTGCCTTTATTTACCTATGAATTCTATCATTTTCCTAAAACTAAAATAAATTAAATTAAAGGTTGGTGTGATATGTTGTTAAACATTTAACAATGCGTCAATTATTTCTGCATATTTGAATCCATTAGTAACTACGTATTTTAAAACCAATATTTTTGCAAATATAGTGGTATTGTTGGTAGTAAATTTGCTTGTTATTTTTTAGAATATTAATTGTTGGGTAGGGTGTTGTGGCCAGATAGAGGATATTGGATAGGTGTCTCATTGCGTTGGCCCGTGTATTTGTTGTTTCTTTGTGGGCTACACTAAAATTGTTTAGTGAGATGGTACATCGTTGATTTAGGCAACATCATTGGGTAGACATTTTGTTGGTAATCACGTTTGGTTTGTTTTGATAATGATGCTTGGTTTATTGATTTTACATCTTGTTACAACACTAAAAATGCTTTGTTAATGTCTCAATTCGGTTGCATGAACCTGCAATTTACAGGATTTTATTGGATCAACCCAAAATGTCTGAATTTGAATTTTGCTTGATTTTGGTTGATGAACTTGACTGTTGTTTAATACGGTTGTCGACCCTTTTCTTAAGTCCCTTATTGACRYTTTTCCTGAGTCGCGAAATCTCTTTTCACCTGAGTCCCTTGTTGACCGTTTTCATGAATCCCAGAAGATCAAAGTGGCTTCTGATGTAAACCAGTTAACTCTGAGTGTACCCTTGTTGTGTGTGTCTACAAGTGTGAGTTTGAGTCCATATGTTGTAGTTCAACTCAAAGGATGAAGGACTCAGGTCTCTCGACGAAGTCAGGAGTCCAGCACATTTTGCCCAGTTACACGCTGCTAAGGAATAGCCATGTTTTAAAAATGTGAGTGAGTTAATGATTCCTGATGAGTTCACACGGCTATTTCCACCCTCAATTTGTGTTTACTTTACAATACATTATTTTCCTAATTAGATTGATGACCTAAACACTACATCTAACTCTAATAAAGGGAAAAACCTTTTAGCTTGTTACTGTTGATAAAGACACATACACTACCACATTTGCCATGTTGCATGTGAAATGACATTTGACCTTTTTTTGCACCCTCACACACCTGCCATAGATGCTCAGCAGATGCCTCTACTGCTCAACAACCTTTGCTTGACATTTTCGCGCCTACGTTCGTTGCGATTTTTCAGAGGATATTTTCCTTTGATCTTGAACTCTTCAATCAAAGTTCATCAATTGTGTTAGAAAATGACATGTATTTAAAGTTGGATTGCTGAGCACTCCACAAGGTCAAACAAATTGATTGACTTAAAGACTTGCATTGTCCTGCCTGTATAGATTTTGTCCTTATAACACCACCAAAGGACCTTATGTGGTCCTCTTTTATGAGGTACTTCACTAAAGCCACTCCTTAGGGTACTCTTTGGTCTTTCAGAGACTCTTCGCTCTCCATTGAAATACATTGAATATGTAATATTTTCATCATTCCTTGGAATTTTTTATTTGAGGGATTTACCAGAATGTATGACCCCATAAGGAATAAATTTACCATTCCTTTTATTACCGTAATATTATATTACCGATTGATGTTTTTAAATTTTTTGTTAAATTCTGCCTGTTTTATTTTAATTGGGCATGTTCTCTATTTGTTGATGTGTTTCACTTGAGTTTGAGAATGTCAACATTGAAGAATCAAATATCCATCCCTTCTCAAACATTTGGATATATGCTGAAGCAACCCTTATTCGTAATCTGTAACTGGCTATGATTCTGCATTTTGCTTTAGTAGAGAATCTGCCAACTAAAGTAGTAGGGTTTGTGGGCTGCAATTTTTGGAAACTAATTTGATCATGCCTCTTTTTTTTTTTAAAACGGCAACTTGGAATATCTGTCTGGTAAGTGGCAGTCATTTTTTGTTCAATATATTTGACATATATTGATATTATCATTAAGTGAAGTGGTTTTAGTCACTTGGTTTCGTGTTATAAAATTTCTAAAAGAAAATAATGAGTATAGGTAAAATACTAGTTTAATAAACACTAATCCAAAGTACGGAGTATAACTCATTGAATTTCTTCCGGCAATACATTACCATATTGCTAGATGGACCACATCGCGGGTCAAACTAGTAATATAAAAATGAATTTTTGCCATTTACTACTACTTTTTTGATCCCAAAAATTATGGATTTTTGAGGACAAAAATTAATGATTTTTTCAAGAAACATACTAATTTGCAGAATATTTCTCTTTCTCTTGTCGAAATATTCGTCCTTTTTTATTCGGAAATTAACATGGGTTAGTGTTTGTAACATTGGCCAAAAAATCGAGGTCAGTAGTTATTTTTTTAAAAAGAAACTTTGTGGGTATTTTCCTAAACTTGGCAAAATGGGTTGTTTGAGACTAATTACCTATTAAAAATTACCGAAATAATGTTTCATAAATTTTTAATGAACTTTTTAAAAACTTATCAATAATACATAATAAGTCTTGGAAAACATTACGTAAAAAATTTGGACTTAACAGGACACACACATAGTTACACCCACAAATATTCTTAAAAACAGCAACATAAACCCCACACCCGTTGTTAAAAAAGTAAAAAAAATAAACCGCCACATCCCGAGAAAAATAAGAAAAAAACCAGAAAACATCAAAAACCCTATTTCGAAATCGTAGAATAAGCATTGAACCAAAAAAAATACTACTTCACGACGCATGTCATGGTGGACAAATCGGACCTGATGAGAGCCTCACGCCGACACAGTCCCTTATTTCAAGAGAAGCGTTTCTCACCCACTCCTGAACCACTCCAACCAGTGACGCGTATTTTTCAAGCAAAGAGCGAAATACAATCATAGAATCATCAGAACCGGGCACTATGGAAAACATCAGAGGTCATGTGAACAAGGTGTTTTACATGAAACCACCATCATTTACTATGCGAACGAGGAAGGTGCATATTCTGATGAAGGAGGTATATTTACTATCCTATCCAATTCATTAAGATATACCGTTGAATCCTAAAAAGTCCCTCAAACACTACTTTAATTAGAAAATGAGGAAACAAGATCCGTTCACTGGAGAGCTTGGAAATCTTAATTCCAGCACATTTGTCGGATTTGTTGATATCCATGAGCACAGTAAACTCAATTTACAGTTACATTACATGGTTCTCAAAGGGACCCAAGTTATAGCAATAATGCAATCCTATTAAATAATTGACATGGCATTGATGCCAACGTCGGTTCTTACCGCAACTATCAGGGTTAGTTCTAATGAAAGTACCACCTTAAGCTGATCATCAGATAGCTCCAGTAATGAACGAAAATGTGAGAACTGCGTATTATCCAAAGCAAATCCGTATTTTGTGCTGTCTGGGAAGATAAACAAACATCTATTGACCGGGATAGCCATCTGCAATGGCAAACAAAAACGCGTGACTGTACAGCAGACTACTTGGAAAGGAAATTGATATGGAAAGCCACAAGTCAAGAAAAAAGATTAAGAGCGAGGCAGGAATTGAATTGTATCCAAGTGTACATAGATACATGACACTATGGTAGAACATCAAGCCTGGCAAGACATCCTTCTTTTTCAATTTTCATGCACCTGATAGGCACTCACAATCCAACTTTTTCATTCCTATACTGAGAAGGGTCGGAGATTTAAACACCGTAGAGAGTAATCAACACTACTGTCGTTTAACATGGAAGTTGCTCTATCGGAAGGTTTCTCAGGGGGGATCATTCTTCTTTATAAAAGGGATTCAATACACTGTTGTTTAACAGTGGGAATTTGCTCTATCGGAAGTTTTTTCAGGGGGGATCATTCTTCTTAGAACAAAGGGAGCTATTTGAAATTCAAAACAACTAAGAAGACTTAAAACGCAATCATCGGATTCATAAAGGTATCAAATGCTTACAATTTGAACACTAGTTTACCGGTATCAAATTTAACTAATGAAAAGGATTTTGCAGGGCCCCTTCAACTGAAACTTAATGACTAGCGAAACACATCCACAAAAGAACGCAAACTCAAAAACGCATATACAAGAGCAACAACATATTTACAGGGCAACATTTTTATGTCTCTGTTTAGTGAGCTGTTGTACTAGGTGAAGTAATTGTAAAAGTTTTTCTATGTAATCTAATACAGGTATTATGATGATACCTGCTGAAGTAAAAGGTTCTTGTCCCCTGAACAGGATTCAGAATACACACTGGACACTAAGACTTTGTACTGCTAAGCACTGATAGTGCCATTTGAATGTTTAAATGTGTTTATGCCAATATAATATTTTACAAAATAACAAAACAAAGTCTGAATAAATTGTATTGTTTAAGTTATGTCAAATGAAATAAGGTCATGCAAATCAATGTTCTTTAACAATACTTCACATGTCTAAAAACGGAAATTGATTTTTCGTTGACACATACATTTGAAAATTATTAGAATAGTCGTCCGCAGGAAGGTAAACATAAGCCGCACAACACCTCTACAACAAGTGCCAAGACTCTCTAGCTCATTTCATCAAAGACTGGCCTATTTCCACTTTAAACTACTTTCTTTTGCAATAGTTTGAAACAAACAGGGCCTTCCACATCGTCACAACTTCGTTTAATCTACTAAAACTCCTCGCAAAGAAAGCAGTGTACATTCTTCGTAAATTATTGGACGGAGAATCAACAACAAAACAAAATAGCGGTAACATATTGTTTATTTAATTCTACATAAACAAAAATAAGGAAACTTTAATGGCTAGATATAAAGGAATACTGCGATTTGTAACACTACAAGGCTCTAAACCATTAAGATTCACAAATTTAATAGCAGAAACTTACATTAGCATAAAATTTGTCCCTCGAACCTATTCGCAAAACACTTGATGGCAAAATCGCATGACCATACAAGAAATAATTCTATTTCAAAAAAGAGAAAGACAATTATCAATACAAAATGGAAGAAAAACTAAGATACAAGGTAATACACACAGCAATGCGTACCACTCACGGTTCACAAGGTTCATTGTAGCTACAT
Source organism: Bassia scoparia (assembly GCA_008642245.1). NCBI lineage: Eukaryota > Viridiplantae > Streptophyta > Magnoliopsida > Caryophyllales > Amaranthaceae > Bassia > Bassia scoparia. Next base: position 52,124 of record SNQN01001207.1, on the reverse strand, counting down.
TTATTTAACGCTAACTGAATTTCACCAGGCTTCCAACTTAGGAGATAAAGCGCTATAAAGACAATCCAAAGTAGCCAACTACATGACATTATTAGGCATATGACACATATTATTACACTCCGCTTAAATAGAAATTTTAATGAAAATTTTCAAATACGCACCATCTTCTTCAAAGATGATCATGTTCAGCAAGTGGAATCCCAACAGGATCAATCACTGTGACTTTTAGGCCAATATAAAGAAACACTAAAGCCACCAATGCCACTGCATCTTCGCATAGGCAGATAAAGCTAGACTCACGAAGTCAAAACGGGCGAAACTAATAAGCATCATATATGAAAACGAAAAAATAGGATCAGAAAGTAAACATACAGAATTCAAATTGGCAACCATCAAACAATGATAGATAACTTTTGCACAAAATAGTATTTCATCGTCAATCACTCAGCTCCTATACATTTCCTGAGTAAATTGGGAAAAATAAAATATTCAACAGGCGATACCATATAATGCAAAAAATATGATGTACAAACAACAAAGGAAAAGGCGTCGTACCTCCCAAATGAAGGTGGAAACATTATTTTGCAACGACCTGTTGACCCACTTTTTACCCCCCAACCTTATGTAAATAGAACAAGAACCACGAATACTGAAAAATTTAAAATACAGGAAATGGATAATTTAGTAAATTAAACCTGATTTAATTGAATAAAAAAATATCATAAAGGGATAAGATATGAATGCAACTAACGTTGGGGTCACATCACCATTACAAGAGAGAATACAGGCAAGAGAGGAATCGATGAACAACGTTACCATCACACCATCATGAACGGGTTATCAGACAAATCAAAGTTAAAAACAAAAAATAAAAAAACATCAACACAACAAATACAGAAATTAACAGGCATAGATTATTTTCATCCATCTTAAGAAACAAGAAAAACTACAACCAAGGACATTTTCCATCAAAAAGATATTGATAGACAAGCTCTGAATTTTAACTAAGGTGGGACCTCCAAGATTTAATATACCATTCAGTTAACTTGTGTAGAAGATCAAGCCACCCTCTGAGGTCGGACTATAGTTGATCATCATCGGACCTAACACCTCTTCAGGATCAACTTCATTAGGTCAATTTACATGCACTGACTTAGGAATAATGACATTTTCAATACCCTTAGGGGTTTTCTTCAATAGGAAGCATTTTTCGATTGTCAGTAACGAATCTAAGTTGAAAATTACTATTCCAATTTGCAACACCTAATCCAACACGCGTTTGATATCAGTTAGGTGATCGGATGACGGTATCTTAATAGGGCGTTTCGATACAAGGCGATGCTAGACATTTGAACCAGTAGAGAATCTGTCCCGTCCACATTCTAACGGAGGCATTTAGTAACACGTCAACCATACATTAGAAGAACCACTACTTGGATGCACTGTTGGAGAAAATTGAGTTAGCTCAACATCGCGCAATTAGGAGAACTACCCTCATTCCCAGATGGGAGTTTTTGTCAGGTTGACCAGGAGTAGCCTCACTCTATCCCCTCAGGATTTTCTCGGAAGTGAAGTCACTAACATGATTCATTATGAAATTTGTACGGTGGACAGTGGGAACATGAACAGGCTGTCCATAATAATTGCCATCTCTTTCCTCGAACATTGTTTTTGGTTCGCTAAATCCAGAATGAGTGTGGAACGCACTTGAGGAAGAGGTTTCTCATTACTCTGACGGGTACTTTGCAGCTCTAACGAATTATCCACGGAATAGCAAAATAATGTTTTAAAGAAACTATCGGTAATTAAATAACAAAAAATCAAACAACAACGAGACAAAATTAAATACAGTATACTCTCCTTTTTCCTAATTTTTATACTCAATGAACATATTAACTTTAGTGTCAGCTCCGCTTTCTTCCTTCATCTATCCGAAGGAGGGATTTATCATAATAACTGTCCACAACATCCAACACGGTGCTAAGAGGATACAGGCTGAAAGAATCATCACGAGCTTCTAAAGGGATCGACTCACCATCACGCAACGATCAACACGCTAAAAAATTAATATAACAGATTTCAACATTAAATCATGAATTGCATATATGACAAGACATTTGATTCTATAGAGAAAACATACCCACAAGCTTGCCAAAATCTGCCACTGTCCAATTAATTTTATTTTAACTATCTGTCATCAAATTGTTGGACCACAACTTTACCTAGAGATAGAACCCCCATTTTATTGGTCGACGCCTAATGACAATCCAAAAAAATATCTACAAAAACAACAAATTGCAATGTTCAAGAAAAAATATAGAAATGACCATAATAAAACCTATGAAAACAAAAAAAAGGATTTGAAAAAACAATTTACTAATACATGAACACATTAAAATAAGGAACTAACTGCCAAAATTGAGTACAACCACACACTATCCTTGAGGAAACCCTCTCAGGTACAAACCTCTTTGCAAACTTACGCAGCGACAAAAAAAAAGATGATCAAGAAACAGGCCTAACCAGTCGTAACTACTGGTCAATTCATATACACCGTGCAGCTGGAAGAATTTCCGCGATAAGCAATTTAAAGTAGTGGCACAATATCTCATTCAAGACAGCAACAAGAATGCCTCCTTAAAAACTGTTCACTTATTCTTCTCCACTTCACAACTTGTATTATCTTGTTGCCTCATATTGAACAGTCTTCCTTTGTATTGTAAACAGACCAAAATTGGTCTATCTGTCGAACCTCTCTTGGCATTGAGTCGTTCCAGTGGCTCATTTGGAAAAGTTTAGGCCCCTATGGGCAATCTAAACACACGATGCCACCTAAGATCTAAGATAGGTAGAAGGATATGCCTTTGAAGCATCAATAATGTGCGATTTTCCACATCGACGATTAGCAGGCTAACAAATAACAAAGGCTTCTAGCAACCGTATCCCAAATAAGTGGAATAACCATCGAATAGTGGAAATAACACTCGAACCCTAACTCAGTAACCAATTGTCGTTCCCAATGTGCCAAAGTCCGTCCATCAATCTCCAACGCATCTGTTACAACATCGCACATTAGCAAGATTCAAATTCAGCTCAACAAGCGCGCTTAAAGACTCTTTTCTCTACTTCAATCCTCCACCCACGCTCAATCGTGTTATCTAACAAATAAAATCAACATAAATACTACACAATAAAATCCAACGGAAAAATAGTTCTTTACAAATAATTAAAACAAACATTAACCCAAAACTTACCCAGGCAACATCTCCGCAACAAATTTCATAGGCTTCGGCTTCTTTCCAATAACGCTCCATTCTAACAACATTGGACTATGGGACAAAAGAAAACAATTTTTTTAAAAAATTAAATTTATCTCACAAATAATAAATTAATGCAACAAATTCAACAAACAAAAAATTCTTTTAAAAATTTTTAAATGAACAAACATCAAAAAAATTGTGGATAGGTATCATTACTAACAAATTCAAAGAACCAACCTTTAAAAACACAAAAATTCATTTAATAAGTCTTACCCTCTACAAATAACTAAAATAATAATTATTAAAAAAATACACTACTGGCAGTATATATTCAACAAATACATTTAGGGACCAATTAACTCTAAATTTTTAAAAACCATTATTAGTAGGGAAAATTTTAATATGGCTATTTGGCACGAAAATAAAGACATCCAAACATGTTTATTACCAATTAACAGTGGTAGATTACAATGTCAAATCTACCTCCATTCCATCTACTATCATTTTCTAAATAGTAAAAGAATTTGAAATACCTCATTAATCTCAGCATTTTCTCACCATCTGACAAAAACTAAATCATATTATTTAAAAATTAAAAAAACTACTGCAAAAAAATATTCACCAAATATGGTTTAAGGGGACCAATCAGCTAGCTATAAAAACCATTTTAGTAGGGAAAATTTTAATATCCTACTAAATAGCAGAAATTAGACATCCGAACAGGTTTATCTACCAAATTAACAGTAGCGTTTACAATGTCAAATTACCACCATCCATTCTACTATCAGTCAGAACGGTAAAAATTTGAATACTATTTAATCTTCATTTTTCCTTTTCATCGCTAACGGAGAGATTGAGAAAAAACAACGACGATCAATCAATTAGCTGAACGCGGACAGCTAAACATATTCGACGGAGAAAGACTAGAACAGACAAAACAAACCCTAAGATGATAACGATTTTACAAAATGAAGACCAATTGGGGAGAAAGTAACTGCTACACATATAATAACAAATACTTCCGTAACTGAAATAGATTAGATTATAGAACGGAAAACAACATTAACTACACAGCTTCCAAGCTGGCTGCACGTGAGGGAAAACAAAAGCTAAAAATTTGGTAAATTGACGAAAAAGCCCTTGATATGGCCAATAGCAGCTATGGTTTATCAGCCCCCTTACAAGTTACTCTACTTACTATACATGCATATAGATATATCTACAATTAAAAGTTAACCACGCTAGTGTCTTCAACGAGCTGTTGCGCTATATACTTGCATCAATTTCCGTGACTCATTTTTTGAAGAAAATAATGGCCGCTTGACTTGGTGATCAGCAATTTTTAAGTGATCAGCCACTTGCTCAGTTGTATTTACAATATTTCAGAACTATTTCATTTCATTGCAGCCTGTGAAGCTGTTTGGTTATCATGACTATAACAAATTCCTAAATACTAGGCAGGCTAAAATCATAAGTTTGAATCAGTAAGCTAACACCCTCCTTGATTAAACTCTAGCAAACACTTACTTCAAACTACACGACACACAACATTACAATAATTATGACTCGACCCTGACAATGCCACTCAGCACACGACACAAAACACATGACTCACGACACGACACACGACACACGACACACGATCACGACAAACACGACATCAAAAATAGCTTACTCTCTTCTTCTGATGGTTCTTTGCAACGCAAGCCTTTCCTTGCTCATATCTTTGCTATGTACCAACACGGGTCTCTTTGTGACCAAACCTGTTTTAGCAAGTAGAAGCATTGAACAGACTACTACACACCACAACCACATTCTTCTCGATCCACGACTGCGACCATCAACACTCGACCATAAACCCACCGACACCATTTGACCTCAGATCCTCAACCAATAAGCCACATTTCTTGTCCTTGAACCTGAAAAGCTTCATCTTCTACTTCCTCATCCTTAGTATTAATTATTCTGATTCATGAGAGAGTAGGGAACAACCATTAGTTACATTAAATGTTTTTATATATAGATAATCCTTGGACTCTTCTATATGCAGCAAACGACATGATCAAAGCTAGGATTAAACTTCTCACACTTATTGACAATTGCTTGCTAATAATTTCCTCACCATAAGAATTCATTTGATTGATATTTGCGACACCCTTTGACAAATAACCTTGAATTGTTTCTTTGTCTTTCATTTGCATTGACTCGAATTCAGAACAGTAAGAATTGTAGCTTACATCGATTACCTTTTTATCACCTACGAATATTTCATTGCTTGATAATGTTCCCTATGGCTTCTTTTGGATGTCTTGCAGTGGAAATCGCGGAAGATATCATCATCCACAGCAGATTGGATGAAAACAACGCTTTTTGCATCCTTCTTTACGGCTTCACGTAACTTTTGGTTTGATTCTTCCGGCAACTTCATTTGGTTCCTTCATACCACAATTGACAAATATCACAACTTGGACTTTAAACAATGTTTGCATTTTGACACTTTAAGGATGCATATTTTTCACCTTTGAAGATTGGAATTGATGGGCGAGAATTTTGTGTGAGCACTATTGATCGAACATATTAACAGTGTTTCAAACTCACACTCACTATAGGAAATCGAACATTGTACGACTAAAAAAATTAACTCACAACTTTGGAAAAAATATTTTAGGATCGAACCCTGGATTCGCATCAGATACATGTTAATGTAAAGAAGGCGGAAGCGACGGAAAAACAGAGTAATTAGGAAGATAGAAGAAGAACCGTAACACAAAATAAAAATACTGATATTACTCATATGAAGAATTACAAAGTTCTTAAAATTAATAGGAAGAAAAGACAAAACTAACTCTTATAAACTAGTAACTATGATAAAACTAAGTGGGAGAACTGGACACACTCACTATACAAGCAGTAACGGCAACTTCAAGCAGAAATTAGGTAGCACTAAAACAAACTTTGCAATCACTTCAACAATTTGTTTGTTCATTGACTTTCTAGTGCCTACGCGTTGAGAGGTGAAGATGAACGTGGAAGGTGGCTTGTTTACATTTCGTTGTCAAATAATTTCCAAATAAATACTCATTTAGGTACATTTATTTTCGTTTATACCTATCCTTTGTTGCAATGTTTGATGGCCGTAGCGGATTGTTGTAAGTAATCTTCCCTTTTAATGGATGCTTTCAATGATTTGATACAATTCACTCTTGTTTGTGTATAAAAAACATACATGCAGAGATATAGGGATGGATTTAAGGAGACCAGTCGGTCCAGTAAACCATTAAGCTCTAACTAACCTGGCTTCCTAACACTAAGGGGGTTGTTTCCTATCTCATACGGAATTCGTGCGATCAACGACATGCGTTACAACGGTATGGATTCCTAGGTGGTAGACCACTTTCTTTCTGACCTTCAATGCTCAATAATATCCTAATAAAGACAACGCGGATTCGCACATCCTGAGTGAATTTGTTATGTTAAAATTCCTGACAATGTTTACAATTATAAGGTGTCTTGTTCAGTGGTTGACGGTAATTTGTGGTACTAGGTGTATTCTGAATGCCAAACTCGTGCGTTTTAGTTTTTCTACACCTTAAACGGGCCAATATCAAATACTAACCGAAATCATGGGTTTCATTTATGAACCAGGTATATGCAATCTAGGCAAGAGATGATTGACACGATTTGCAGGCAGTAGTTTTATTAACTAATAAATAACTGTTGAGAGTTGTATTCTTGTTAGGTCTTCAATTGTTATGGACAAGGCAAGTTTCGAAACCAATCGCACTACAAGCAAGATCGAACTCAAAACAACAAGTAAACCAATACCTGTATCCAAGAGAACAATCAATCAGATCAACCAGTAATTAAGAGCAAATCTAAAGAGATTTTAAGTAGATAGAGTTACCGTGAAAACCCAAGAAATGGGAAAACAACCCACCACTAGCACTTTTGATTATTGATGATGAATAACAATCAAATACACCAAGCTTAATTGATTCAATTGAAAGCTCACAATCTAATTAATGCTTAAACTAATCGTTTTGAGGTTTAGAGAGTTTAGGTATTTGATACAAGTCTTTTTAATTGGGTGAATGAATGGAAGAGAAATGAATAAGGTGGTATTTATACGTAATAACCACTTAAACCGCAATAACAACAGCAGAACGCACCGGGGGGCGTGCCCCGCACCACCATGGCGCACCCGCACCACAGGCAGAATAGAAAGCAACAACGCAGCAAGCGGCAGGCGCGGCACTGCGCCCAACCCGCGCCCCTCGCCTGCACTCCTCGTCTCCTCGCTGTTGGACCACGGTGCGCCATCGCGCCCTTGTCCCCCTTTGCTTTTCGTCTTCTCCTTTCTCCTTACTCCACACTTCAAACCCCACAAATTCCCATTTGGAGAAATGGTTTTGATAGAGCAAAATACAAATACCAATGTACAAAATATCATATACACTAACTATCATAAACTTTGGGCAAATCAATAAGCACAAGCCACCCAAAATCTTGTGAATGAGACCAAATTGAGGTTTGGCAACAACCCTAATGTTCTTCACAGTAACAACTTGTGAGCATACAAAGCCGATCTTAGTCCCGGCAATTTCTTCAAACTCATCGACCATCTTCAACTAAACTCCTAGTGAAATGCTTAGCATCATGTGCTGTGTTTAGTCTGATAGTGAAATACATGAATTCTTAGTCAATTGCAAAGGCATTTGGCTATCTTATCAACACCATCCCTTTTGTTGATGACCCAACTCTTCAGAATCCTTTACATTCAATCTCCTTCCTGCCTCAGACATAAGCAACAAACTCTGCTTCAGTCGTAGATATGGAGACACACTTCCTGCAGCTTGCTCAACCAACTATGGTCGTACACACAATAGTAAAATACTACCCCGAAGTGCTCTACCGAAATAATAGCGATCCTCAAAGTCAGCATAAAAAACCTTCAAGAATAACACCGGTTCCCCTTGTAATGCAAAGAGCCTACCCGAAGTACTTTGGGATACTCAAGGCCATTTGACAGCTTCCTAATGCTTCTCACCTGGATTTGACATGAATCCTACTCACAACTCCCACTGCAATGGGCAATGTTGGGTCTTCTCCAAACTATTGCATAATCATGCTCCCAACGACCAGGGAAGATAAGGAGTGGCATCCTTCTTTTTCTTCCTTTGTCTTAGGGCAATCTCCTTATTTCATTTTTGATATCCGACGAAAGAGGAGAGGAGTCGAGGTTTGTGCATCAAACCATGTTAACCGGCAAAAGCACCTTTCTGACATATTCCTCTTGAGACAACCTCAAAGTGCCCTTGAAAATTCCCGAGATTTTCTCAGCGAAGTATTTGCATGCTCACCCAAATCTTTCAACTCAAATGTTTTAGAAGCAATTTTTCCTTTCAAGTCATTGATAAAATCCATGCTAGTACCCGCAATAATCATCGGTCATCACATATAAAAGCAATAGATAAACGCCTCTATGTACCTTTGTAAATACAACAATGATCACCATCCGTCCTCCACGAATCCATTGCTTAGGCATAAACTATCAAACTTCTTGTCACTACCATCGGAGCGTTGCCTTCAACCCATATATGAACCCTTTTCAAGCTTTCACACCAAGTCTTCACTCCTCGAAGCTATGAAACCTTCTGGTTGCTTTCATTGTAAATTTGCTTCATCCAAATACATGTAAGAAAGTCGTCTTTCACATCCATTTTGCTCAATAAAACATTTTCCGGAAGTCACGATCCTAAGCAAGATCCTTATAAAGTCTTTCACCACCGGAGCATGATCTTCGTGAAAATCAATTCCCTTTGTTCCTTTTGCAGAGAAAACCTTCACAAACAAGTCTTTGCTTTATACCGAACTTTACATTACGGTTCATTCTTTCTTTCGCGAAAATCATTTGCAATTAAGAGCCTCCTACTCTTAGGCAAATTACCCACACCAAAGTGTCAGTTTTTAGCCAACGAGCTCATTTCTCACCATTGCTTGCTCCCACTTCTTTGAGTCTTTCATCTTCAGTGCTTCACCATAGCTTTCAGACCACAAGAATCAATTAATACAAATAGTTTTGCCGATGGTGAAATACTTAACCGTGGCCCCTTTTGACTCTTGTTGACCTTATCGTCGGGGAGTAGCTTGAATTCATCTAGAACTTCATCATCATCTTATCAAGGGGTGGTTTATCATCATCCCAAATCCACTCGACTTGAACTCACCGGAGTTTGAAACTCGTTGTTGGGAGTGAATTAGCTGTTGTGTTGGCCCCTGTCAAGTTTCTTTCTTCTGTACTTGCTCGCCACTTCTAACAACCTGCGTCCCCCTAGCTCAATAACTCTTCTCATGCTCCAAAGTCGTCGTATCTAAAGATTTTCCACGCAAAGTTGTCCTTATGAGTAAGGACCTTCATCCAAAGTAATTTATAATGCCTAACACATTCCGGTTCTTAGGAACAATAATCGATACGATTTTGTCATCACATACCAATGAAGTGCTTTGATGGCTTTCTCAAGCTTTGTCTTCTCTTTTTCGGATTGCAAATAGGTAACACAACCGAAAAGTCTTCAATTGTGAGTAAGAAATTCACTTTCTCAACTCCACTACATCTTCCGGAATCATGAAATTGAAAGGTACAGAGGGACTACGATTTCAAAGGTAGACCACATACACCTCATACAGTTTCCCTTCAGGCACATCCTATTCATTCCGCTCCGCAACCCCATTTTGGCGAGGCTTACCTGCAACGTCTCCTCCAAAATAATGTCATTCTCCTTACAAATTTCTTTGAAGCTTGCTAACTCATATTCACCCCATTATCGGACTTGATTGCATTGATCAATCGCCTGAAGCATTCTACCTCTGCCTTCCAAGGTCCTTGAATTTGTCACACACCTCGACTTGGCTTCATGAGTAACCCAAGTACTTTCCCCTGGTTGAGTATCAATGAAAGTAACAAATAGTGAAGACCGCCAAGAGATGTATATGGGATATGGGCCCATACATCTAGTGCACAAGTTCTTAGCTTCTCCTTCTTTAAGGAACCGGTATAGTTTTTTTGTGAAAAAAACCTTCTATTTGCTTGCCAAAGACACATGTTCACAAATTTCAATGTCGATCTGATTTCAACCCGACAACTTACCTTTTGATGCTACGCAATCTCATCCCTTTCTCACTCATGTGACAAGCCAAGCATGCCATAATTGGAGTCACATCTCGAAGTCGTAGCCACCATGTTCATACACCCTATAGGTAGTGTACAAGGTTCCAGTTTTAGTGCCTGACGCAATGTCATGGCCCCCTTTGACAACTTCTAACTTCCCTCCGCAAAACATGACGCTATGACTTGTTTCAGTCCAATTGACCTACTCAAAAAATCAATTTTTCCTTTAGACCGGGAAAAAAAATGACCCCTCACAATTTCCGAAGCTTCACCCTTGAAGTTCTGAAAATATTCTTGCATGAGAAGATCTGAATGATGCTCCCCGAGATAAGTATACAGTTTCTCAACTGGATTGTCCACGCTAAAGAACGCAAGGCATCCCCTTATCATCATCGAAGCCGAGTAACCGATAAACACCATCATTCCATGTTATGTTAACCCGACCTCCTTTCTTCTTTGGATTTTGGCACTCCTCTTGGTGTGCCCTTTGTACCAACAATTCCAAAACAATATTCTAGATTTGCTTCTCCATTTACTCCTCCTCTACTCTTCGATTTCCCTTGAGGTTAACATTTTGCTTGTTTCTGACCCTTCACTAGAATAGGCGCCCGACGACGACACACCCGACTCCTTCCTTCCTCAAGCTCTCACTTAAGGATAAGTCACAAACGTATCATGCCTTCAACTTTCTTTTAAACCCGAAGGGTTGCTTATCGGTGGAATACCACCGTATCCATGCCTAGGGTAACGAGGAAAAAAAAATTAAGGTTTTCAACCTCATCCTTAAACTGATTTCGACCGAATGATAGTTTGGGAACAAAATCGGAACTATCTCATTAATGGTGATGTGGTCGAACCACATCATTCATACACGGACCTAAACAACGACACATTAACACCTTATTAATTGAAAGGCTTCTCATACATGTTTGACAAAGTACTAAGCACCTCCTCCGTCGTACTTAGTCTTGACCGCCAACAACACCTTGCTTAAAGTAACCTATCACTCAAGTGCTTGTCTATCTAGACTCTCTCAATCCTGCTTCTTCATACTATCCGGCCCTTGCCATCGAGAGGTAGATGGTAGACCCTTTTGATACAATATCTTCTATTTGCATTTTCCAAAAAGGCCAAAAGTCTTTCCCATCAAACTTTCAATTTCATCTTGTTCTCTTCCATATGAATTAGGGTTTTGATAATCAAGGTCTCAAAATTCCAAACAATATATAAAACCTCAAACACCTAAATCCAATAAACTGAGTTTTTAAAATTAAAACTAGCAAATTAAAACTAAAAACTAAGCCACAATCACCTAAATAAACAATCCAACTATTTAATACCAATTGTTATGGCAAGGCCAAGTTCGAAAACAATCGCATGCAAGTAAGATGAAACTCACCCACAGTAAAAACTGATACTTTATCACAAAGAGAACAATAACAAGATTAACTAGTAATTATTAAAGAAGCAAAAAAGAGATTTTAAGCGATAGAGATACCGTGTGAAAC
>SNQN01001206.1:70759-103027 GCA_008642245.1 Bassia scoparia | reverse complement strand
CATCATATATATATATTAGTATGTGCGCCGAAAGTGAACTGAAAAAAGAAAGAAAGTGTCTTGGAATCTTTAGTTGGGTAGAAAATAAAATTGAAGTGTGATGTGAACGCTACTCAGCAAATGAGTGACAACTAACTTTATTCAATATTCAATTATTAAACAGTTAATGGTTTGTTAAGGTCGTAGTCGTGCGAGTTGCTTCACAGCAAGGGTATTTTTGTGGCATTTCACAGCAAATTCTAAGAATTTCATATGAATTTCACATTCTAAGTCTTACCAGTTTTTTATTTACTTTTTTAGGCATTCCAGGTGAAATTAGTATGATCAATCATGATGTTCTTTCTCATGATTTCTGTGAAATACTACTACCTCAAACTTGACTTGAATTATCGGATGATTATTAAGTCAATGATTAAAATAGTTTTTTCTGCCTTTTTTTTGACTGAAAATTTTCTACTCCGTATGCCATTCAGTTTGATTATACTGTTTCGGCGGCCGAAACTTCTAAAGTGGAATACGAAATCGGGTCAAGTCAAGTTTCACGTCCTTATTTGCTCGCTGTTACTTAGGTAATGGTTGTACGTTGTCTCCCCCTGCTCACGACTCTAACCTACACCAAAACAAATGTACTACCGGGGGTTTTACCTGGGAACATCTGCCCGACGCTTAAGTCAGTATCACTATAGAGAAATGGGAATAGAAGAATAAAGAGTAGAAAAGTATAAACAGAGAAGTCAAAATAGTAAAGATACCTCATTGTAAGATTTGAGGGGTATTATAATTGTCCAATACATAATCTAATGAAAAACCTTCATTTACAGCGAGGCCTGCATGATCAACGGGCCCTGTACGACCTATTTCGTCTACCGTTACACCTTAATCTAGGGCATCTAGTAATTCACATTAGATGGACCCTCCAAGTGGTATTCATCCCCTCTATATCATAATTAGGCCCAGAATCATTTAAACTGGAACATGTACTAATTATTCTCATCAGTCATCATTACATCTTTTTGTTGTATCACTATTCACTAGTGTTTCAATTGTCATTCACAAATCTTTTTTCAAATCCTTAGAAAGATATAATAGGGTCGGATTCGACTCAAATGAACTTTTTCTAGTTATCATGAATTCTACTTTAAATGCATTTCATATGATAATTTTGTAATTTTGTTTACAAAAAAAAAAATTCTCGAAATGCCCTAGTTCCCTAACATTACTAATCTGCTCCTATAATCCCATACCATACCAAAGGAACAAAGTGTATGTTTTTCACCTTAGTTTTTGTTATTTGAATTTTCTGAACTTATTTTAGTCTTTTTTGAGAGAAATAATGAATAATAATAATAATAATAATAAGTTTTGTATTTTCGATCGATCAACTTTTTATCAGAAGTTATTGTATGCATCAGATGCATAATAATTTATTGTGATCAATCATATAGTGACCGCCTTGCTTTAATCGAATAGTTACCCATTATTTACTTTACACCAATATACATAATAACAAATAACAAGAGTCACTTATATTGAATAAAAGGTTATATATTGAGAAAATATAACTCCAATCGGTGCACAATAAATTTATTGAGATACCATATAGCCTTGATCAAATACATACATAACCATAATAGTCACCTGTTCGATGGTCATACTTGTAGATCTTAAATGGCAGCATATTTCAATCTTTATTGATACCATATTACCAAATATAAACAAGACAAAATTCCATCTTTTGAGAAAAAACGGCACCTTAATAGATGACGATTAAATAATAAGCATATAACCACTATATCCCAAAAAAGTTAGACTGAACATGAATATTATATGGTTTGAATCCATTAATGATCAAGTGAATGCAAGAAAAGAGGATTGAAGTTGTCACATGGTAACTTGTGAATGGTATGTTGTGATGAAAATAGAATGGTGTATATCATTTCATGTGCCTTACGATCGAAGCGAAAGAAATACGCAGCCTCCAAAATCATGACTTGATCATGAGCCTAAGCTGCCTAACAAGCTAGCTAATAACATGGTGAAATACTATGAGACGTCCAAGTGATCATCAATCCCACCAGCCACCAAATGCCCTAGGATAGATCGGTTTTTAAGAGGACGGTGAACTTAACTTAACCAAAGTCTCGAACTGGAAATATATGGATTACAAAATGTAGAGGATTGTATCGTACCACTGGCCATATGGTTGATACTAAGACATTATCTTTGGATAGTCGTCAAACCTAAATGAATTATGGGTACAAATGATTACCTAAAAAAAACACATGCAGTTCCCATCTTTTATATTGAACATATTATATCAGTATGTCAAAACACGTGTCATTGTCGAAACAATTTACTATATCTTGTGCTGTCAAAAATATCAAAATAAAATCCACCGTATTGAATATAATTTCATTATGTTTGGGTTGAATATAGTTCGATATATAGATTATAGCCTGTAACCTTTTAGTCTAGTCACTACAAAAAAAAACCAAAATAGCAACAAAAATTCGTTGTGCTAAATTCACCAAATCCATGTTATTTCAATTAGCAACGGATTTGAAATATATTACCAAAACCTTTCATCACTAATTCACTTTAGCAAAATTTAATTATATACTATTATTTCACAGCTCCATACTCCTCTTCACTACCGTTTCGCACTCCTTCTCTCTCTGAGAACCTCGTAACCATAAATCACGAAGAGATGCTACACCAACTACTCCAAACACAACATTGTAACTTCTATCTAGTGATGGCAATTGGACGATCTAGGCAGGCTACTCTAGATCCGAACCGGATCCAGTTTTTTTTAAGCGTAGATTCAGGATCCTACCCAGATCCATGCAGTGGTCCTAATTTTTTAGGACTCTGGATCCAATTAGATCCGTAGGATCCTCCCACCGGCGTCCCATACGATACCTGTCCAAAGAATCACTACATGACCTTCTGATTTTTTATTTCAACATGGAAGAAGAGCAACAAATCATTGAACCAAATTTTTTTAAAAAATAGCATAAACCACAACATTATATCTTCCTTACGTCTCCCATTATGTCGTGATCCTTATACAAGCAATTATACTATGAGTTAAAGATTTCAGCATATTAAAACCCTGGCAGCGAAGAAAAACAAAGTTTCTAAAAAACACAATATACTTTGATTGTAGATATAATTAGTTTGGTCAAACTATCAAAAAAACTAGAATAATATTATCTTCATGTATTTTACTTATTATCCAACATATTTTATATTTACTCTTTTAAAAAAAATGCGTAAACGAGATCCTGGAACAGGGTCCGTAAAGAGAGACGCGCGGGTCCATATCCGTTTTCTAAGTAAGATCAGATCCTACCGGATTCCATCAGGATACTAAAATTTTAGGATCCAAATTCATCAAAAATGAAATCTGGATCCTCCGGATCCGGACAGATCCTTTACCGACTGCCATCTACTTATACTTCTACTCCGTGGTTATAATTACGTAACTAGTACAATGAAATATAGAGACGGTATTCTAAACCTCTATCTAATAATTTAGAACGGATTTTTAATCCGTCCTATAAATTATATTCAGGCGTTTTGTTCAACGCTAGATTTGGGAAAGCAGATGTGCAATAACACAACATTTCACGCATTTTGTAACGAGAAATAAATACCGTAGTAACAAATATCTGTTACTAATTTAGCAAAACAGAAAAATAAAATCCGTTGCTAATTTATATATTTGCCTTTTAATGTTGATGTATTGTGATCGTAAAGCACAAATGCACGGATCTATATATAATTCGTTAATAGCAAAAGTTAAAAAAAATCTGTTACTAATTTAGAATGAAATTAAAAAATATCCATTGCTACTATTTTCCCTTGCCTCAGTCTGTGAATCAATGAATTAAGTACCGTACGCCATAACCAGTAAGCTATGTTGCTGAATAGCTACATATGTAGATAGCTGGATAAGCCGTTATTAGGATAATAGTGCATCTCCCTCGAATACTCTACAACCAACATACTACAATAATATGCACAATGACCAAGTCTATTCTAATAACTTGTCCCCCACAATTCGTGTGCGCGTGTGAAGTAAAATAACCCATCGTAATCACAACCCATGCCTCATTGGTCATTTGAATTTTTTTTCAGATGTAGAAATTGATCATAGGATTGTCATATCTGACTTTATAAACCACTTAATAAAAAAAATATTAAGGTCAAAATTAGGCGAATTGTTTTAGGCTTATTAAGTTGCGTCTTCTTTCCAACCGCTGTGACTTGAGTCTGCAAACTTTGTTGTCTGAAATCCACAACCAATTGCGGTGTTTCTCACAACCGCGGCCTCTTAATACACTTAAAATGATGGGGTTTTATTAACTCGATCCATAATCAAATAAATTAAATTCAAAAATTTTAAATTTAAATGATTGCTAAAATTCTAAATATACATAAAAAGATTGAATATCATTTAAAATCCTCTCTATGTGTTTTCATGACAACAAACAAACAAAATACAGAGATATATCTGACGACATTCTAGTGTTTTGAATCGCATCTTTGAGAATATACCTTCATTCATTGCATTGAGGAGAGCAGAACTGATTTTGTTCAATTCAAACATTCATTCATTGTAATTATGTTGCTGCATACTACCACTTTTGGTATTTAAAGAGCTAAAAACGCTAAGCAAGCATGTGGGCTCACATGAGGCCACGTTGCTATACACATCATTTCTCGTCCTGTGTCCAGCACAGAATCCCAAAGATCAACGAAACAGACGAAAGTGTTTTACTCTATACAGACAAATAGTAGATTGTAGTAGCTAAACTAGTATGTGTAAGGCCAAAAAAAAATAAGTAAATTGACAACATTAATTCAGAACGCATGTAACATTGATGTTTATCCTTCTCAGCTCCCCCTCAGCTGCTGTCAGGGAATGATTACCAGGACCCAAGCCATTGCAGACAGCACTAGGTATTCGCTGCTGAGAGATGGTGGTTGTTTGTGTGAGATATCTGCCAACTACTTCTTGAGAAATAGCAATATGTAGGATGATGACTTTTTCTTAGAAGTCCGTTCCGAATAAATGAAGGTCAATCCATCGTGTTTGTCCTTTCATATGATAACTGGTCATTAACCGAAGCAGCTTTGGTCACAGTTAATCACAGTCTGACACCAACATGCTTGAGATCCGCTTATAGCTTTTCTCCTAGCTATTGTCACCTGTCATATATCGTCCAGTTAGCGCGACGCTGCTTCCCATATACACCTACAATCTTGCTGCGGAGTGCCAATGGACCTCTTATCTCTCAGCTTTCTGCAGTTTTGGCTTAGCGCCATACCACCCTATACACGCGTCCCCGAGGCAACAACCCTCTCTCTCTCTTTGTCTCATATATATCCATGAGAGGAGATTGTCGAAACGGCGGTGGTTTACTCCTGAGAATTTGGCGTGCGCGCGTAAGGGGCTCTGCGCAAAAGCAATTGAGAGGTATAGACTTCCCTCGTGTCTGCGCTAGGAATCTGGTCCCCAATCACTATTGTTCCCGTAAACGTCATTGTGTAATGGCACGGTCACGTATATGTGTGAGGGTGAGTTGTTTGGCTATTGGAAGCATAAGATTCCTTAATCAGGAGAACTCAACCCAGCTATCCTCATACATCTATCGGGCTGCCCGCCCTTTGATAACAGTAGAATGGGACCGTGCATTAACGTGCTTAGAATATGAACTGTATATGTGCTCGTGAGTTGTCTAGCTAGGGTGGTGACGGAGATATATCATATATACACCCTCGCCAATTTCTCTACATTTCTGTTGAGGATAGGAGTGCCTCTTTTCGTGTCACGTCCTTCAGTTGACCTCTCTCGCGAGCTTGAGGGACCCTGGACTTTCTCGATTCCCATACGCTCGTCAATTACCCACAAAATCTTTGACAACTATTATTGGCTCCTGAGAAATAAAATTATACTTGAATTGTAGAAATAAAATTTCAAGCCTAAGAAATTCTGATCTTCCTAGATCCTTCGTATGAAAGGAGGCAGTGAGAGGACACATCCCCTTGAGCTTTGCATTAAATAACTGTATTGCTCACTCCAACCGAAGCCACCCAGTGGAGCAAATGATCACGCGCGCCCAGGATTACTTACAACGAGCCCACTGTGATGCTTCCATCCTCGTCCTCTCTTAGATGCTACGACCAGCAGATAAGAGTTCCTTAGATCTCTGGACTGTCACAAATATAGTACTTGCATTTATTTTCTTAAGGGCGCAGAGACATGCCTATAATAATTCTGCCATTACCACTGTCTACCGGGCACTGCTTGAGCCCATATAGTGCATTTCTCCATTTCTAACCACGACCCGAAGTTGGGAACCCTCATTAAGCAAGTACTGCTCTCTGTAGTGACTAGATAAGATTGAACTTTTTTTATGTTACGCAACAGTGTGTGTAGCCTGGAGGGAAAGTCTTCATAGATACAATATTCCCTGGCCCTCTAGTCTCCCAGCAGAAAAGCATTTTTACATCCATTTGTTCTACAAATACCAACCCTTGAATAAGACTCCACAATAGCAACTAATTGATTTCCATAGTAGCATCCGCTAGCAATAGGTGGCAGAATGTTCACTCCTTTCATAATCCCACACCAATTGTTGTTGATTCAACCCCAGAGCTACAACTAATTCTGGCATTCTTGTGCTCTTTCCACACTTTCCCATCTTGAGTTTATGTAATGTTTTATCTAAATCCATTCTACACAGACGCCTATTCTCTGCTTTCCTGGGGAGACACAAATTCTCCAGATGCTTAATTCATTCCTTCATAGGCAGTTCACTCTCATCCAAGTTTATCAATGGCTCTATCATTATCCTCCCCATTCTTCTTATCTCCAGCATACTTCAAGAAATGGGAATTGGGTTCTAGATTCTCTCGTGTTTTGCACATTACTCATTTAAAACAAAAAGACTGGTTGGATTTAGGTTTCGTCGGTGTGGTCTCAACAAAGAAAGATTTCTTGCATGTTCTTTTTTTTATACATATATACCATATCTGCCTTGTTTTAGTCCTCATATGTGCCAGGAATGCGCAGTTAGTTTGAGATACCTGTAGATCTCCTAATAGGAAGCTACGTATCTAATAGCGCATCTGTCTCATTTTTTGGATTCCACTTTGCGCGACTCACCATTATCTACTCTGCGGGGGGGCTAGAGTCTGATTCATATTTCAAAATCATAAACACAATGGAATAATTTGGCCTGAGGCTCGTCTAAGTTTCATGACATATAGAGCGCCTTAACATTTTGAATGGAAGACTAGACTCATACAATCTCATACGATGTAACTCTCCCACTATACAGTCGCGGTGGTTATTACACATCAAAGTTCACACAGTTGTACCTTTTTATGTTCTATTTAGAGTAGGACCCTAAGCGAAAAACACTCCCTTATGCCTTGAATTTCTTCAAAATGGTGTCTTTGTATTCGTTGGAGGCTGTGATAAGCCTAATCAGCGTCATTTACAATTCCAGACACTTTATAGATGAGTATGAGGGTTTCATTATGAAACATATTACCTCGCATAGGTGTTCGTGTCATGCGTAGTCCACAGGTTGGAGCCCTGATTATTTGTAATCGATTGAGACTGCCAGGCAGTTGTGAACGCATCACACGCGCTTGAATAGTTAACACCAGTGGTTGGGAGGACCTGCTTGGAAAGATTCTCCATTGCTCTCTGCCATTCTCACCATAAAAGAATCTCTCTTTTGTGCTCTCTTCCTTCCACCATGCCATTTTGTTGCGACTGTGTGTGGAGTTATCTGCCAGCAAGGATTAAGTTCTCAATCGTGCACAATCCTTGTTCTCCATTAGAGTATCCGTCAATGCATTGGCTCTGTCACTGCAATTCCCAGAGGCCATTGTTTACACTTGCTAGGATGTTTCACAAATTTTCCTTTCAAACTGAATCCATCGTCGGAGGTACGGATGCGAGATCCTCCTCCTCTATAACCGAGCCTCATAACTTCAAGAACTAACGTGCCATTGCAGCAAATTTTTTTGATGACTGCAAGAAGATATATATACTAGATATATGGAATTTCCTAGTTAGTCTGACCCAAGTCACTAGGTCCTTGTGTGATCATCTCATATGACAGTGAGAATACTTGTGGAGGTATGACCATAGATTGGGCGTATACCCTCAGTCGTGCGTGTGCACTCGCTTCACTCAGTGTAGGGTCTCAATGTCACAAGTGATTAGTTGGACAAGGTACGCATTTATCAGTTTTGGCAATGCTTCTGCAATAATTTGGTATTAGTCCTCCTTTTTCTTTTCACAGGTGCGACACATTTCTTTATCTGCCTCTTCAATGTCACTTTCTTTCAGAGATGTAATGTTTGAACATTCTATATCATATGGTCATGCCCCAGCCTCACTCGTGCCACAAGGTCCAAAAAGTTGAAGATACTTGGGAGAGCATCCTAATAATACCACCACTGTTTGCACTTTCCAAAGTTCTGGCCATACAAGCCATGGCTTACTTCGCTGATCATCAGTATTTGCATAACAAAACCAGGCACAGTCCTGTTGTTGACACATCCAATTTAATTTATACAGATTAGGAGGTTAACGACCGAGCCCAATTCCGATCCTGAGGCGGTGTGCATTTGAGCTAGGCTCTCGACGCAATATACCTCTTTTGAGAAGCTCGAAGACCGCAAGCCTCAGAGCTCTTTTCTCTAGCGCGTGTGAGTGTGCTTAAGTTCCTACATACCTACTTAAGCTATAGTGTGTGGACATTCAGAAAAAAAACTACTATAGTAATAATGAGTTCTTTAAGAATATCGTCAACGAGTAAATTATATTAGAATTTTTCTTCAATTTTTTGTAAATTTAGTTAAGAAGAATAATGACGATTATACTACTATTTTATAATTATTAGGTTAAATAATAAAGAATTTAAATAAATATTGTCGAGGACATAGTTCTGTGAGCTTTCGAGCCGAGCTTAGATGAGGTCGACTCGAGCTAACTTCGAGTCGACTCGAGCCGAACTCGAGCAGCTCGGCTCGGTTAACACCCCCTAATACAGATTAATACAGCCCTGCTGAGCCTTTCCTGATTGCCCACCAATATCACCAATTCTTCTTGGATCACACACCATTTAGGCTTGAACTCATCACCTATTGTAGAATATCAGCTCTCTAATTTTTGAACTTTGCGCCAATATTTTCTGGCTGGCTTGAATGCAGGATTAATCCGACACTATAATACACATGGGAGTTCAAGTCGCATTTCTTAGTTTCACATTTTCCAATTGAGCATGTGCGTACTTAGTCCTTCCCTTCTCCATTAGGAGGTGTAATACTTAGTTCTTCTCTGTAGCTTCTTCAATTACCGAGCCGATGCATGAAGATCATGCCATGCCACCTACCTATGTCATTGTGTGGGTCAGCTTTGTAGCACCCTACTGTTAACTCCATCCATTGTACGTTTTTCCTCTCTCTCCTCCAGAAAACTCAATGTTTGTAGAGCTCCACCGATACCTGAATAGGGCCATCGCTATGGTTTACCGTCTCTTCACTCCATATATCATCATTTTCTTCCTTTTCCCTAGATCACGGGGCACCTATGGCAACAGTTGGGTGTGTTTGAACCTCTCTGTTTTACAGTCGAGCAGCACAATTTGGCTCTAACTTACTTTGACTGAGCTTGAGCCTTCTTTGTTTTACTTTTACAAATTATAACCCACGCCTGGCGCGGCGATATCTTTTCACTTCAACCCCAGTGAACTTGCCTACTGTTCTTCTCTGTTATCTACTCTCTTCCCACAATTGTCCCTCCCCCTCCGGATTGTTTGTTGTCACTCACTTGTCTCTCATTTCACTTTCCCTTCCAATACATCATGGTAGCTTTCTCATTTCCGTGCTGTTTCTTACTCTTCCCTTTGTTCCATAATAGCAGGGATCCCTGTGACAATACCAACACTCTTTCGGCCTGCTCATGTCACTTCTTTCCCAATACACCTGGCTGCCTCACATGTCCACATTGCTGTCTTGATGTGCTGTGTCATTGATTTATTCACAACTATTGGTTTGCCTCATCGTCCTCTCTTTTTTCATTCATTGTTATGCCTGAAGTGTCTCCTCAGAATTCTAGAAGTATACATCCCGCTCTGATTTTTCTTCTTGTTGTATCAATACTTGGGACTTCCCTCAAAACCAGACAATTTTTACTCATCAGAACTCGCGTTTTCTTAAAAAAATCTCATCTAGACCCGTCCCAAGCCGAAATTGGCAACAAAACCTTTCTTCTTCTTCTATTGGTTTATGTTTGTGCGATTCACATATGCAGGCCATTTCTATCACGCTTTAGTTCTGCATTGAGCAGGCATGATTGTATTAGGAGAGTTCCATCTCTCACACACCACAACACTTTAAGGTCAAGTGTTAGTATCAGATCACACTCCTCTCTACACTCAGCTTGTTTATGTTTAGTAGATTCTCTCTGTAACAGACCTAATACTTCTTTGACATCTCCAATTACGTAACCAGACTAACCTCTTGCTCGCGTTTTCGAATTGCTTTCGAAATCATTTTATACATCACTTTATATTTCTTCGATAACTATTTTCATTCACATGCTTCAGATATCCAGGAGTTGATACTAGGTATTGCATGTATCCCATGCTTCACTCTTCCACTGGGTCTGAAGGTTTTCTCCTTTAACTCCTGGTGGCATGATAAACCCCAGCTTGTCTCTTAGACGTAATCAATCAATCTCCCACTCTCTACAATTCTCCATGAGTCCAATATAGTTTATTACTCCCATCCAACTCTCTATCACCTCCGCCTGATGAAGGTCCGATCATAAGGATTAAGTACAGTGGCTAGAATTATGTTCTGAATGTTGTTGGTTCAACTTATGCTCTCAATGGCTTCTTGCTTGGTGACTTGAGGGGATTCTCAAGGCAGGTGTAACAACTAAATTCATCAAAGGACTCTATTTTATGAGATGGTAAATGACATTTATCGACCACAACAAGGCACACACAAAATACTACCACATTATACCTTTACTCACTTTCTTATACAAAATAAACAGAACAGACAATCTCAATGACGAGACAAGATCAATTAGGAGAAAAAAACACTTAATAGCAAGGGTTTATTCGAACTTGGCTCCTATACCATGAAGACATATCTAGTGAGTTGCTACAGACACTCTCTGAGACTCCTTCACTTCATTGCATTGAAGAAGAAGGAAGCTGATTTTGTGTCACTTCAACAATATTCGTTTCATTCATTTCATTTCATTTCATTGTAAATGTGCTAGCATGCCTCTGCTACATTTGGTATTTTTAAAGTGACATAAATCCTTTCCATGCAAGCATGTGGTTCTCTCACATTAAATGGCCACATTCACTCATCACATTATACGTCCTCAGGAATTATGTCCAGACAAATCCAAAGGACTACACAAGGTAGACAAAAGTTTGTTTTATATCTCTACCTGAACAGGAGCAATAGAGCTAAATATAGTAGTTGTAGATAGCTAAAGAGTATATTTAGGCAAAAAAGAAATAAAATAACAAAGTAG
Organism: Bassia scoparia; assembly: GCA_008642245.1. NCBI lineage: Eukaryota > Viridiplantae > Streptophyta > Magnoliopsida > Caryophyllales > Amaranthaceae > Bassia > Bassia scoparia. Next base: position 91,437 of record SNQN01001206.1, on the reverse strand, counting down.
TAAAGTACGTAACAGCTAGCAAAACAATTAACAATAGTTCTCATCCTTACTTCAATATCACTTAAAAAATATGCGTAAGATATCATGCATTAGCTTTATAGTACATCGGAGTGAAAATTTGTCCATAAACTCCCACTCTAAAAGAGCAGGCGTACTTTTGGCAGAAATAACTGCAATCATTAAAAAATTATCCACAACAAAGCCACAAATCCCTTTTCTTTGCATATAACCGATTTGAGCCAAATGGTGTTATTGAACATCACCGCCATAAGGTTATAACCACCGCAAAGGGTGTGTTGAACCTGCCAAAGTGTTTTCTGGTGTTTGATATCCGCCACGAAGCTACAACCACACCTATTATCACCCCTCCCCTCCTTCAAAGCCTCTAACATACACCGTCCAAATCAACGCCCGGAAAACACCTTTGGCAATGCCCTTTGCGTCAAATGCTTAGGAACACAGTTTGGCAGGTGGTTCAAACACCCTTTGGCGGTGGTCAATACCTTTTGAGGTGGTTCAAACACCCTTGCACTGGCGGTGCGTCAACAAAGAAAAGGGGATTGTGCTGTTGTTAGACAAATTTTTTAATATCTAAATTAAAAAGCCAACAAAATAGTTATGAGACATAAGAAACTCTCAAAAATAATTAACAGTATTAAAAAAAACAACAAAAGTACAACGTGTGCAAGGCCTATTCTTTTAAGTGGGAGTGTTTGTGGACAAATTTTCCTAACCTTTTGTCATTCAATCGCCCTTTCATCATACCGTCTCATCTATTAGATGTACCCGCACGCGTCAGAGTCTCATGTAAGGTATTGTGCCAGATACATATTAATTGCAACCCAACGACCCGTGCTAAACAGCATCGAACGAGCCTCTCTACTACGGAGTAGCGACGACCATGGAACTCCCGAACCGGAAGTATCCGGTTGTTGTAGCCCGAGAGACTGTGCAAGACCTCTTGCGTGCACCTCCGCATTATTCACATTTCCACCGATACTTATGGAGCTTTCATGAGATTGAGAATTTCTGATCCAAGTCATGGCGTTACACACAGTACATCGGCGTTTGACGAAGAATCTTGGGACCGATGAATCCAATACGGGAGTATCAATGTACCGTGTACAACTTTACGTGGTTTGGCGCGTGGGCGAACTCTGTCCACTTCAACATTAACGACTCCTTGCAATGGTGGCGAACCCTGTGTTCCATCCACTTAACTCACATTAAAAAACTCTTCATAATGAAAAAATGAAAGGGGTGGAAAAAAAACATGAAAAATATGTGTAAGCTTGAAGTGCAGCGCGAATCTTGTTTCAGATTATTGGTGACATTGAAACCTACACTTCTCTTGTCCAATCCTCTCTGCTGTCTCGTATGTCATACCTTCACATCAACACTTTTTCCATCTTCTTTTTCTCATTCCAAAGAAAATTTTCACCACTTATAACTAACTTCCACCACACGGTTCATGTGACCTACACAAGAGAGCAAATTTATCATCTCGATTCTCACTCCAATCACTCACTCTCTCCTTCCGCAATTCCTACATCTCTTCTTAACTATATTACACACATCAGACAAACTTTCTGTGGACTTGCATACTATGCACCCAAAAGGTCTCTTATAGTCCCGTGAAGTTTAACATATTCAGTCTATAATTTATTGTTGTCTAAATATAACATTATGTCGAATTCACACGACCGACTCATGCAGTAAACTTATCCTCCACAGACATTGTGTATTCCATTCGGCTAGCTTGACAATCTCTATTTATGTGTTACTCCTTACAAGATTATGCCTCACGTTCTCTAATTTTGTAATATTGTGCGTTGCTAACTACTAAACTTTACTCATAATTTTCGTGTAAGTGCTACAAATTATTTATTTAAACACGGAAGTTAAAATCCGTCAATAATAAAATATCTCTGAGTTTATTTAACTATTTAGTCTCTTCGAGGTTACTTGTTTGTCATATTTAATTTCGGTGGATTATTTGTGTAATTTTCGGTACAAAATAACGTATTAATTTTACGAATTTTAATTTAAAACGGATAATTAAATAAATGCGGTGTTTTAATTTGGATCTCGGGGTGCACTATCATTTATTAATTCGATAATTTTTTTTGGGCAATAGCCATTTATTATTATGTAACTTAGTTAAGAGTCTCGGATTCAATTATTCGTATTTAAAATTGGAAGAAAGAAAATTATTTAATTAAATTGTTTAATTTTGTGTTGCTTAAAAATAAGTGATCTAAATAATATCATTAATAATTGATGCAGCATACATTGCGTAAACAGCTTCAAGAGATTCTTAATGCTCGATGATTTTGTCGCTGCATTACCAATACCTCTCTTTCGACGATTAGAGCCTAATAGGAAATAGCGCCTTTTCATTTGAAAGGTAAAAACCTTTAGGCAAAATATAGCATATCTACATGCATTAACTTAAATTAACATCACATTTGCTAGATCATTAAGTTTGGTCGAAAATGTGTCTTACCAGTTCGTCTCTGATTCGTTGCTAGACAAGTAGATGTGCGTGTTCTGGAATCTCTAAATCTATCTTTATGTGGTCATATACATTGAACATTTTGTCGGATCCGCCGTCGGCAGCTTGCGATCGTCTTTCGATGCCTATTCAATCTCTTTATCATGTATAGCAGAAAACGCGCACGTTGGTCGTCCAATGCTCCATATCCTCACAAACTTTTCCTTATCCTGTGGCATTAAAGTCCAGTAATCACTGTCTGCAATCATCGCTTGACTTCTCCACTAGTTCTTCGTGCATACGCTCCGGTACCGCATCATTTGCTTCTCCAGCTCCGACTCCTCCTTCTGCAGCTTCCCTTAAGTGTGACCCCGTCTCATGGGAGGGTTATGGCTCATACTCCACTACTACTTACATTAAGAATTCTTGTGTCTTAGTCTTCGTGGCTCATCTCTGCGGTGTAACCCTCCTCCTTCTGGTTTGCTCACTGTGTACGGTTCCGTCCACAAATAGCTAAATATCTCTGCGTGTGCATCGACGATCCCTATGCCATCTCCAAATTTTATTCATATTGTGCGGGCACATGTGAATCTTCTCAAATTACCCATGCCGCTCGTTATATTGTCTTACATCGAAACCGTCTTCAGACCTTCTCTAGCCAATACACTAGTCTTGTATTTATAAACTTCGCCATGGCTGCGGCAACGGCTTCAAAGATCGCTGGTCCGATACTGTCTCGGGGAACCTGTATCTCACGTTCGGCGAACACAGTACATGAGGAGTGCTTAATCGTTTTGTGAGTTTGAGACTGATTACGCTAATGGTCTATTTTAACTACATAACAGTCACATTGGCATTTGGTATTTATACAACCGAATTGGTATAGACTCCCAGTCCAGGTCTTGCAAGCATTTCTCGGTGAGAAACCACCTGAAATCAATTTCCAAGTGTTGTAAGATAAGCAACTATCTATTCTGTACCGTCACGTCCATGTTCTGAATTACCGCAGAACATCATGCGCTTGGCAGAGTATTGTGCTCAATAGTTAGATACCTGTTAGTGTCACGCGCTCATAGGCTAATCAGTCTCCTTCTCAAATCACGCAGGATGCTCCAACGATCAAAAAAGTTCTTTGGTGTCTCGGAGTGACAGAGAGTCACGTTCAAATCATTGCCATGAATGCTCCCAGGCTCCTATAAACCTTCACCAGAGGATACTTTACCTGTTTTGATATCCGTTAGTAGACCGTTGAATCCAGAGAATAGTAGTCTCCACATATATCCTAAGAGCGAATTACTGTGAGAGCGGACAAGGACCTAACTGTCTAGAGTAGTATACAGGTTGATCTGGGTGTCACCCTGTCGGAATGCCGTTCGCGACAAAAATTATTGCGCTTTCCACGCAGCAGACGGGTAACACAACCAGTTTCTCTCAGAAGGTCCAAGCAATTTTTCCCAAGACATATGTTCGCTCACTATATTTAGCCATGGCCAGGCATCAATGCTACCAATCATTTCTGGAAATACCGCAGGTTATCATTCTCGGGTTTGAGCAGGAAATACGTAACTGGACCCGTTATGCCTGTTCATGGTCTTTGCTCTAAGAGTGCGCGCCCTCCTCAAATATCTCAACCCCAACCAATTATTTATAACACCTTCTGTTAAATTTCTCAAAATCCTAAACGATGGCAGTTGATGCTTTCACCTGAGTTATGACTCAAGTAGCTTCATTGCAATCAGCCTTGACTAATTCCTTTAATGTAGCCCTCTTGGTCTTACATGTGGCGTGTAAACTCGAGGAATAGCTCGCTGAGCTCTCATAGATCCTCAGAAGTTTGATGGTACAAACGTAGACATGACCTAGTGCTTTAACACGATTGCTTCGTGCTTCACATTATCCGGACGTTTTTCTAGTTCCTCTCATTTTGTCGTCGGCGGTGAGCTGGGAGTGTTTTTTGAATTGCTGAAGTGATTGATGATTTCATAGCTCATCTGATTTCATCATTCTAATTCAATCTAAAATGAATTTGTAAGTAATGACCCGAGCTTGGGCATGAAATGACGGTTGACATGACGCCTACCGCATACCTAGCTCCCAATACATGAATCATGGCATTTTTTATGAGGATATAGTGGGTTGCTTGGTTTTGTTGTTGATCCTCTTCTTTCTATGTAGTGTGAACTGTTGTTATGTAAATGATTCATAGAATTACACAATGATCAGTCTTGTCTCAATTTGCTACACAACCTTATCACGTTCATTTCTAACGTCGATCCCCTTTCTGGTATGTTCACGTGAATCACGTTCTCCTGTTACTCCTCTGAATTCAATATTACCTTTATCTGCAAACACCCTTTCTTTATCAGTATAGTTGCCTCTTACTCTCGAAAGTGCCTTTACAAAGCGATGCTTGAGTAGTCACGTCATTATATATTTTACTTCTCTATGTTATATTCAGTTTTGCGGCATCTCTTTCGGCTTTCAACAGTAATATTTAAGTAAGCCCTTTCTACACGTAACCAGTTCAAGTAGCGATGTTCGAACGCCTTGCCCCTATGTGTGACAGTGTAGTACTCCGTCAAAATAGTTTGCTGTCACCAATGTAGTTTTAACCCGATGTTTGCGTAAGTCCATATAGCTCTACCAAGAATTAATGACCCGTGGTTGAAAATCAATAAGTTTAAATCTACTGACCATTGCATGTCATACCCGATGTTGATCTAATCTCTCAATACACTTCTGACATCAATGAGCTTGCTGAATAGCATTATCGTCCCAATAACGATATACGATTCTAAGATTACCAGATAATCACCGATCTGACGTAAGAACAAATTTGATGACAAATCGTAGTATGTGACTAATACACGTGCATGCACTACGTCTTCAATTTTAACTCTCACCGAGAATGAAATCGTGTTTAGGATAACGACAATGCATAGATATCAATAAACATACACCCAACTATGACTAGCAACACACATTGCACTCAAAAAATTTAAATTGAATTAATTATAAGTATGTTTCTACTCAATATATGTGATAAAACAACCGATTCTATAAGTATGAAAGTATCTCAAAGCCAACTATAGGACTTAATGTGATATTTCGACAAAACTATCAACATGTGGAGACACTCACGATTTGTATTGTTACGGTCAATCTCACAACCTATAATCAACCAACCAAGACCTTGGCTTCTGTCCACACTCCCTGCAGAGGCGCCTCAGGACCACGTGTGTCCTGTGCAGTCGCGCTCGTTTTGGTTAAGGCGTCCCAAACCATGGTCTATGCTAATTCACTAAGCAGCTGTAAAAGGATGTTTACCTCCATTTCATCGGCCATTGTCACCTCTCCGACATACTCCGATGTGTTCCTGCGTATAGAATTCCGACGACTTACTCCGATGTATGTTTCGGTGAAAAATTCCGACGGTCAACACTAGAACAGGTTCGGAAATTGACAATCGAATGGTGGTCCACGGTGTTGTAAGGAGGGGATTGTTGGTGGGATAGCATATAACACGCGAATATACCCACGCACTTAACCTTTCATTGTCTAAAACACGAAGAAGCCTAAAACAAAAATGTTGTACACAACAGTGGAGTTGATCGCTCARGCTTCTTCGAATTCTCACGTCTTGTTCTGTTTTTGTAATGTGATCATTGTTTTGCTTCTGTTAGGGGGTGCGAAATCGAGCGCCCGAGATGGCGATCAATGCAGGTATACGGCGACCGTGAGGTTTTCTAATAAGAACGAAAGGTCGACAGATTCGTCTTGTACTTTAGTTAAAGATGATGACGAAGAAGATTACAGTATAATTTCCGAGGAAATTGAAGAAGACGAGTTGCGACACGAAAACGACATGAATGAGGCTGAATTAGGCAAAGAAGAAGATGATGAAGAAGAAGAGAATCATCAGGAACAGAGTGAAGAAGTTGCAGAAGAAGAAGATGATGATGAGCTGAGAAGAAAGGTAGAAGAGTTTATTACTATGATGAAAGGGCAATTAAGAAAAGAGAGGTAATTGAGGATAAGTTAATCATGTATAATTAGCATAACTTTGGAAATTAATTAATGATAATGATTTGATCCCCTGTTTATTTTCTAGGGGATGATAATCATAATTAAGTATTGTATGTATACTGTAGGAGATAAATTCAGTTTACTCCTATATGATGGTTTGAGTGTTACATAAAGATTTTGAGGAAGAGTGAGATACGGAGTAACACCTGAATGATTATTCTGGATTAAACGATTAAGATTGTGATTATGGTGTGTTTTGGCAAAACCAGATAATATCTTATTATTGTAATCAATGTATRATAGAAATGTATAATAGAAGTAGTAAAATTACAGGGTTCTAATCTGGAAATGCGTCACCAATTGCTTAATAAGGATCTAATCAGCCAACCCCAAAACCCATATTTTTTCAACCTATGATCCACAATCCTTACAAAAAGTCATTGTGGTTAGTAGTTTGATGACACGATATGTTCACTAACAATAAAAAGTTTTAATCACGGTCATACAAACTAGTCATACGAATATATATAATCATAATATTTCATACGTTTCTTTTTAAAAACAACATATTCACGGTTGAAATCTTTATCACGACTTCTTCAAATTGATGGTTTCATAGTTTACCTTGTAAGTCTTATAAAATGGTGGCTTAACCTTTTTATGATATGATAGTGTTTTGAGCATATTTGTTGAAGTGGAGCAAATTTGGTAAAGGATTAAGGAGTATCAAATTCAATTCAATATTTTTTTGGGCTGTCCCAAATACCTACTTATAAGTAGAAAATAAGCAAGAGCAAATATTATGGGCGTTTGTTCAAAAAGAAAAAAAGGGGTGAAACATGGTCCAATGTCTATATGTTTCAGTAAAAAAGTCAACCATCACCATAAATATTTAGTTAGACCAAAAATTTGGGAAATTGATATTGAATATTGATTTGAATATTAGGGTTGGTACATGTTCTAACTTCTAAATAGTTGGCAAAGTTAGGTGACTAGAAAAATTATTGACCGTATATTTAACCTTGTAACTTGTCAGAGTCCGTTTGTGCAATGAATTTTATTCAAATTGTTGTGTATAGAGGGTTATATACGAATATACGATGTACTTCCATCCTCTCGTAATTCTGACTATTATTTTTGAGATATAAAATATTCAAGTGTTACGAGAATTGTGAGACGGAAGGAGTATTGATAATAAATTTCGTTTCTGCATTTATTGAGGATGCATTTTAGGTAAACTTCTTACTTCTATTTTAATATTGCTACGCAGATAATAAAAAAGTTGTACGAATATCAGATTCCCTTTTGAGAAGGTACTATTACCTATTTCTATCACATAATTAGTTGATTTAATGTCATTAATTTATGACGTACATTCTATCTCCTTTGTAGCAAAATTCATTTGGGAACATACAATCATAAATAATTGACAATTCAAATTACACGTAAAATTTTATAGTTATAACGTCAGATATTTCATATGACTAGAGAATTAAGTTATTTCTCTAGTCTTAATACTGTTAAATTTATTGGGGAATACTATTTAAAGTCCAGTTTTACTGGAATAAAAGTCCATATTTCAATCGACTTCTCTTTTTTTACCCTTTTAATCTTCCTAAACCTAATTTCAATCACCACCCATTCCTCACCAACAACCACCAAACATGGATCCAAACCCTAATCACCCACCGGAAAGTCGAAGGAGTCGTTGGTGAAGGCCGCAACCGCATTCATTCGGAAGAGGCAAGCGTCAACATCACGGACCCCACGCCGACCAACCACCCTCACTCACGGCGGCAGAGAGGAGGCAGAGCAAGTACGATTTTTTTTTTTTAATGTTTGACGCCTTGTATAGGCGGCCACAACCGTGGCTGGGCGCCTGCCCTAGGCGTCCCAGCCATGGTTCGAACGCCTTGCTCAGGCGTGCGAACCATGGCTGGACGCCTAGGGCAGGCGCCCAGCCACGGTTGTGGCCGCCTATACAAGGCGTTGGGTTGGATTTCCAACCCGACGTCCAAATTCATTTTTTTTTTATAAAAATATTATTATTTTGTTTAATTAAATTAATTATTTTATAAATTTCATGCTTAATTCATTTGATTTTTTTTTTTTTGTTTTTTTCATGTTTAATTTTATTTTTTATTTTATTTGCATGTTTTGTATGTTATTTATTTATTTTAATTTACATGTTTTGTGTTATTTATTTTAATTAGCATGTTTTGATGTTATTTATTTATTTATTTATTTAATTTGCATGTTTTGTATTTTATTTATTTAATTTGAATGCTTTATATTTTATTTATTTAATTTGCATGCTTAATTCATGTTGTGTAAATACATCTTTTTTAGAAATTTGCATGCTTAAATAATTTGTACAAATGTTTTAAATCTATGTTATCATTTTATAATTTTCTAAATAAAATTATTTAATTGAGTTATATATTTAAGAATACCTTAGTTAATTTATAATATTATGATAATTATCTTACGTGTTTAATTGAATTATGATAATATATGATATTTAATTGAAGTTATATGTTAAATTTATGATAATTTTATAATGATAATTTTAAATAATTTACCATATTTGTTGGTTAATTTGATTACCATATTTATATAATTTTAGGTTTTATAATTGGTAATAAATTTTGAATTAGATTAGATGAAAGATATAGCTAGATTTATAATATTAATTATATATCTTAAGGTTTTTAATGTTTAACAAAATTGAGAATTAGCCAGTTCTTTTGTATTCTAAACTTGTTTTTTTACAATTCAGCCTCCTCGTCACTGGTGGGAAAGGACTGTTAGGCGTCAACCCGTGGAGGATGACTCTGGTCCACGGCATTTTGCGTTCCGTGGCGTATCTGCATCCGTACGGAGGGACAGGCCAGGTTGGATGTGCGACGAAAGTTGCTATGTCCAGTCACGACGAGGGTCAAGGCAGTGGCATCAGGAGTTCCACGATGATGGACGCCGACCATCGCTGATGATGATGCGGAGGACGACGCTGATGCCTTCAAGCTGAAATTGAGCGTCAGTGTGAGACAGATACCGATGGTCAGTTGGCGAGTGTATCAGGGTCTAAAGGCCGATTTTTGGCTGGGGAAGGCAGCTCTCAACACACAAGGCTCGAAAGGATGCAAAGGGTGCGAAGGGTAACGATGGGCGTGTCACTGCTGGTCCGGTTCCCGGTGGTCCTAATGACATCAGTTTGATTCCATTCATTCGGCGGTCATGTTGCGCTCGAGATTTGGAATGGCAGGTCATCCGAAGGTGTTGAGGTGTCATAACAGGTACACACTGGGCTACGAGCTGAAGAAGAATTGGATGCAAAATTTGAGTATTCAATCGCAGCAGGCTTGATTCGCGAGTCTGGGCTTTGGCAAGTCCCCTTTTGTGTCTTTGAATCTCTTGACTGGTGCTCATAACGGCTTTCGTTGAGAGATGGCATCCTGAGACAAACAGCTCCACTACCTTTCGGTGAGATGACTATTATGCTTCATGATGTGTATCAGATCCTCGGCCTTCACACTGGAAGGTTCTCACTGTGGTGAAATGATGGACTCGAAGGCTCTACCGCAGTGGACATCTTCTATTCTCCAGCTTCTTAACACGACTAGTCTGACGGTACAGATATGACGAACATGCTCAGTTCGTTGTAAGACTATTCTTGCCCACTGTTTCGTAAGGTGGACCGTAACGAGGATACGCAGGTGGCTGCCATTTTGTCTTCTTAATAGGTGTGGTCTCCTATTCACTGATAAGAGTTCGTGTGAGGATGCAGAAACATGATTTCATCTTCGCAGATCAGATTGCTACTCAGTCGGGTGTTTCGGGGGATCGGCCACTCTAGCCTACTTGTACCGTCAGTTAGGCATGGCTAGTCGTGCTTGAGACATCTCAGATAGGCGGTTTGTCTTACTCTACTACAGGCATGGATATACGCAGTACTTTCCGATGTTTGAGGCCTCATAGAGACAGACTTATGTTGGATTCATGTAACTCCGCATGCTATGATGTGGAATGTGTCTAGTGAGCCTAAGGGCAAGGACGAGCTTCGTTCGCGGATTGAGGCCCAAGATAGACTTGTTGACTGCTACTTCGGCGATGTTTGATTTAATGTTTTACTGTTTTTGTTTTTATATCATCTTTATTTTGTTGCGTTGCTAACTTCTTTCTTCACAGATTGATTGGCTGCCTTAACAGCATAGATCCTGCGATAATGGTACCTAGACTCTATATTGGGTACTTTTGCTTGTCATGACATCGTTTAGCCGTATGTGCCTATGCGTTGCCTACGTCAGTTAGTCGGCAACAGTGTATCCCCGTCCCACCTATTCAGCTGAGTCAGCTTCAGACAGCGAAAGGGACATATAAGGTGGAACATGCAGCTGGAGCCCTCCTTTCGAGCTGGACCTCTATTTCCTCATGTGAATAGCTTGACATTAGATCGCTATGCGCTGAACACCCCTCCGAATTTGTATGCAGTGAGTGGTGATTACATGAATTGTCTTGCGTGGTCGCATCCACGTTTACTATAGTCCCCAGCAGAGCTGGTCCGACGGATTGGCAGAGATGCTCCTGTGACGCTACAGAGGAGGTAAATTTTTTTTTTATTTATTTCATATGATTTTTTGTTTATTTTATTTTTTGTTGATTTTTACCATTAATATGTTTGTTAGGCAGGGTGGGAACTTATGAGAAAGCGTAGTTGGTGCTTTGACGCTGCACCAAACAATGCTAGAGTAATGATCTGGCGTCAAGAAGGCGTGTTCGGATGCAAATGAATTGTGTCGTAAATGGAGGTCTGCAATTGGTCGAGAGCAGCCACACATCGGAAGAGCGCCTGATGATTCTGATTCGGATTCGGATTCTGTATTCTGACTCTGATTCCGACTCTGAATCTCATTCTGATTCTCATACTGATTTTTAGTTTTCCAGTTTTTTTAATTATTGGTTTTTGGACTAGGATTTAAGTGTTTTGGACTTAGACATTTTAGTGCAGTAATTTGATGTTGGATTTTTTATTTATGTACTTTTTGTTCAGGTTTTTTTTATGTATTATTGGGTTTTATAACTACAATTTGCATTAGCTGTTGCTCGCGCTAACGAAATCCCACCTCTCCTGATCATGAGATGAATGGCAATCAGCAAACAACGAAAATCACAATTCCCGTCACACGTAACATCACAGCCAATCTTCGAGATACGGAAGAATGACGCCTGGTACTTTTCGACGTACGGGAAAGTAGATGTGGTACCTAAATCAACAAACAATTTTAAAATTTTCAAAATAAATATCTAAATAAAAACAACAAAAATATTTAAAAAAAACAAAAGAATTAATTAAAAAACAACAAATGTACCTGACAAACTCTGCTACATTTTGCGACGCATCAAGTCCTGATGTACGACCCGTCGAAGGTCTACTACGACGACCTATGGGAAACTCCCAACCGGAAGGTATGGTTGTGTAGCCCCGAGACCTTGTTGGTGCAACCCCGAGTATTCACGTTCGGAACTGGTTCATGTATTGGATTTCTTGGATCCAAGTGTGGGTGAAGCTGACATGAATCCAAACGGGAGATCAACCTCCTTACAGCGATCACTAGCTCAGGAACCTCACCACTATACAAATCCATAAAATATGTGAATCTTGTTCGGCGTCCTCTTCTGCAAATGCTGGTATGTCAACGTCCATCCCCAATAATCAATGTCGTCCAGAAGGCTTCGATCTCACCCAAGTACACACCTCGATCCTCATCCATAGACATCGAAATGGAACAAGCACAAGGTATGCCGTGAGTTTGCTCACCACACAATTCGCACTTCTCCCATTGTAATATTCCATTCGGCATTTAGCTTGACAATCTCTTCCGCCATTCAGTGTCAATACCTGGTTCAACACATTACCTTGTAAGTGCACAAAAGTAAGAAATCCGTCAAATTCAGTATAATGCGTGCGCCTGCAAACTCGCAGGTTCTTAATCTCGATGATGTGACTCTCAATTCCGGCGTGCATACTGCTCGAAACAAATGTGTCTGCGGCAGAAGTAGAGCTTTGGATCCAGTTTTTTATGTAGGAGATGTTGGACTTTCGGTGCGCAGATTGGTCGTGTTCCGGAAATGACGAACCGTGTGTCGTGCCACGCTTTCACAACTTTTCCTTATGGCTGCAGCCAAGTCTGTCGAGGTATCCCCACTCTTTCGGATGACCTGCCTGCAAGATCAGCAAGGACTTCTAAGGTTCCCCATGGGGGTATCACCCAATACCACTTACTTAAGAGTTGTGTCTTCTTCTCCTCTACTCTCCTCTGTTGCAGAGATGGAGTAAACTAGACACGATCCTCTCCCAAATTTTGTGGCCATTCCAGCTTGCTCGTTTTCTTCCGAACCCAACCCTCAACATCACGATTTTGCCATGTGCAAAGCAAGTGGGCCGAATCGGAAATATCTCACGAATAGGGGTGAACAAAGCAAGCTCTCGATAGTCACAATTGCATTTGGTTTTACACGAGTCCAATCAAGTTGGCAAGCATCTCGAGAAAACACTGAAATCAATTCAATTAAAAATTAATTCTATCATCATTTCTTAAATTAGTGTCGCGTATCTAAAATAGTTTTACCTGTAGTCAGCCTTGCTTCCGTCTTCAAACAGTGCCCAAACCGATCAAAAAGTTCTTGTTTGTCGAGTCACTCTATAACCTCCACCAGAGGATCTTGTACCTGTTAGATCTTGTACGTTGAATCCAAGAGTATCACATGGGGAATGTGCAGAAGGATGGTTCACGGATTCCCGAATGAGCACAAAAGTACGAGTAACAACAACAGTCTCATCAGAATCAAGCCAGAACAGGTACTTATACTTGGCCTGCTAGTGCGAGTAACCGTTGAGCAGTGATTCTACCCATGCTCTTCTGCGCTTCAAACATCTCTGAGTTGTTTATTGTGCCTCTTGTTAGGGTTTAACTCGGGAAAGTTGAGCTTAATAGATCTCAGAATTGGAGCAGGTTTAACTTGCGATCGGTATATCACTGATCATTTTTACGGACGGGGGAGTAATGACGCCGAGCTGCCGGTGACCTCCGCATACACCATCAATCCATGTCGTGTGCTTGCCACGATCAGTCATTGTCTTGACCAACCACCCTCACCTCGATGTGTGACTTCAATTTAAATGTACTATCCAACACCCTTTCTTTTTGTTGTCTACGCTGAGCTGTCTCATATCTCGGGGCTCTTTCGGCTTCCAACGGTCACAACGAGGTAGATGTCAACCCTCCCATTACGTGTTTTCACAGTTCAATCACCAAAAGAAGACCTAACGATATAGCCATGTTTTAACCCAATCAATGCTTCATCACGGGAACTAATCCATCCGATCGAGTGAAATTCGAGTTGTAATCCGTGCCTCCGACATCGGCGTGTAGGAGACTACATACATAAAAACCGCGAAAATTATGATTAATTATAAGTTTATATTACTAAATTTATAAATATATAAAAACCGCAAAATTTGATTTCAAATAAATTGGACTTCAATTTGGTTTGTGACGCCTCACCAAAACACCCAGAACCATGGTTCTGGGCGCCTGGCTAGGCGCGCCAGGACCTGGTTCTGGTTTGTTTTGGTGAGGCGTCCAAACCATGGTCTATTGCTAATTCACTAAGCGGTTAAAGGATGTTTACCTCCATTCATCGGCACTTGTCCTACTCCGACTATCCGATGTGTTCCGGTTAGAATTCGACGACTATCGATGTGTTTCGGTGAAAATTCGACGGTCAAAACACTAGAGGTCGGAAATTGACAATCGGATGGTGCATCCACGGTGTTTGTAAGGAGGAATTGGTGGAGTTAGTGAGATGATTGTGTGAGGGTAAGTTGGTAGTTTACAATATGGACTTAAGTTCTAGTTAAAAATGACTTTGTTTAACAATCCAGAAATTTATTAAGTTCATAATTCTGTGCACAAGAATAACGAGAAGTGTACTATATCGAATCAAAACCTTATCAGATCAACCTTTTTTGTTATTTTATACAAAAACCTCGAGAGTAGGGTGAAAAGTACGAGAAATCATAGCCTAGTATCATTAGTTTAAGTAGTTTCTAATTGGTTTCATTATCTGAAAGCAATAAATTAAAAGCCTTACCGCTGGACTAAATACTTACTCATAATGGTACCAAACTACAGTTTCTGTATTTGGTTGTATAACAGTATGTATGAACGGAATACAAAATGCTAATGTACCCTCCCTTGTATGATGACTGATGAGTATCCATTTCAAAACTTGGTGCACATGTGTGTATAACCAATTGACCGTGCATTGCTTAATATTTTAATGAATGATATCAAGGGAATCATATTTTTAATGACAAGCTCAAATTTTTGAAGTGTACATTGAATAGAAGAAGATACGAGTAGTTTGATTATTGTTAGAGGCAAGAATGCATGCATATGATCGTGCACAATCTTATAGATATTTGTTATTTTTATACCTATATTATTTTTCTATTTTAATTTTTTGGATAAAAGATTCTTTTGTTTAATTTTATTTTTATATTTTTTCTAATTTACGTTTTAAGTAATGATTCTAGTCTGTATTATATTTTTTGTTTAGATTAAATAAATAGGTTTTTTGCTGGTTTCAAAACTAATATTTCGAAAATAAAAAGTGCAATTCTTATTTTCTAGTTATTGTATTTCATTTTTATTTACATAAGTTTTTTTTGTTTTATTTTTTATTTTTCATACATAATTAATATGAACTCATATTATATCATAATATGTTTTTTTTAAATCTTATCCTATTCATTTTTATTTTTGTTAATTTGTGATTTATGTTTTAATTTTTTAGCTAAGATAAATATTTTTATAAACATGTAACATATATATTGAAATTAGAAGAAATTTAATATTAAAAGAAATTTATCGTCAGAAAGAATAACAACTACAATAAACTATTGACTGGAAAAATTCAATAATTTTGATGAACGGAAAAAATTGTGATCTATATATATATACACATCATTATATCTCTAATTAATTACTTACGGAATAGCTAAGAATGTATGTTGTATGTATGTATGTATGTATGTAGTATGTATGTATGTAGTATGTATGTATGTATGTATGTATGTATGTTGTATGTATGTATTATGTATGTATGTATGTATGTATGTATGTATGTATGTATGTATGTATGTTGTATGTATGTATGTATGTATGTATGTAGTGTATGTATGTATGTATGTATGTATGTATGTATGTATGTATCCTTCATTCAAAAAAGTGGCATCATTAATTTTTACATATTTTTAAAAAAGAGATTAAAATGTAAACAAGCAAATTATTCAACATAATTTTAACATAATGAAGCTATAATCTCATTCTTCATTGTGTATGTGTAAAATTCCTTTGGAAAATTTGTTTGTTACACTTGTGAAATCTCTTATTTGATATACGTGAAAATTCATTTGTCCACTTTTTTTGAAACGGAGGAATATAGATATTTTACGTTAAATGTTTAGATATGTTTTTTTTGTTATTTAGATAGATATAGTTTTCCTGTCTTTAAAGGGTAAAAAGGTTCATACAGAAATTTCGACCAAATTTAGGTTTGTTTTATAATATAACTTCCAAATATCTGCCTTCAAATAAACAATCCATATATCTATTTGGAAATTAGTAAGTAGCTTAGTGGAATTCATAAATCATAAATTCATGATGATGGGAAATTGATGATGAGCAATCAAGTTGTGCATTATGTAAACTACGTTACGTTAGTTAGAATCTTAGAATCATTAGTGAAGCTGTGAGTAGGGTTCGTTATTAGGTAGGCTACCAGTGATAAAAGAGTTGAGCCATAAATTATAGGTTTGTGACCCTATAATGTACGGAGTATTAATGAATAGGTTTTTATTGTGTAATTTTATAACGGGCTATTATAAGTCATAATGCATAATGAACTGTCCATTTAATTTGTGAGTTGCATAAAACAAGAAATTATGAACACGTTGTTGAAAATCCAATAACATAAGGCACGATGTAGAAATCCCAAAATTATAGTTTCGTATATAAACTTGCCATGAATAAAGCAGCAAAAGCAAAAGCAACATCTAATTAATATTGATTGGTTATTCTATTGATACTAGGAGTAACAATTTAATCACAGGTTGGCCATAAACTAAAATCTATCTTAAATGGCACAAGCCTAACTGAACTCTTCAACTAATATGAAGATATTTACAGGTTGGGGGAAGATGACACCATATTCTGCAAGCCATCAAACAACTACCAACCCAGAATGAATCATTCCAAGCCACCAACTAGTAAAGTAATAAACGTATACACGTCTTGCATTAATAAGTAGAAAACCCTAAATCAGAAATATCTTGAACTAACACAACTCGATCATTTAAGAAACTAATTAAGCGAACATATTTTTTTTAAAATAATGTAAATGAGGCACAAGGAATACAAATTACAATAATGGGGTGTAGGGAATCAAACTCGTGACTTATGTACACAGACCTTCAGTCTTTACCACTAAATCAAGACTTCATTGGTACTAAATAAACATACATTAATTGAGGTAAAATGTAACACCGCTCTACATACATCAAAGTAAGTAGATCTTATGTCTGGAAAGGCTTATAGAACTTGGTATCAAGAACCATGTTTTGCGATCCCAATGGCAGCTACAAAAACACAAAATTTTTAGGTTGGCTTGGTGGAGGTGGTTAGGTGGTTGAGGATGTTTAGGTTAGGTTAACCTTAATAGTTGTCACCGTATGTAAAATTAAACTCTCGAGGCCACAGTGTGTAATTTACTAAATCTCAGGTCAATATGTAGAATAGGAAAAATTTAGTTGTCACCGGCCCGCCGCGTTAGTAAAATCAAACCACGGTGCTACCATATAGAATTTCCCAATTTTTAAAGCTATCCATTTGGTGTTGGGTTAAACTCTAAATTAAACTTCAATCTTCCTATACCAAATCAGTAAACTTAATTGCGGAAGCATACCTGAATCCATGAGTGTTGATTTCTAGCTTTAGGGTTTGTGTCTTTCAATAGTCACACACACTAAGGTTTCCCTCTATTGATGGGATGATATGAGAGACTAGTTTGTGCTATTGGGGACAATTAAACCTCGATGTCTATTTATAATAGATTCCTTTCTTAATCCGCCCATCATGAATTAGAAAAGGCTAAATGGTCTCTACACATATAAGACTAAACTCATACGAATAAAAGACGTAATTAAGTCCAATAACATTTACTTTATTAGACCACTAAATTTTAGGCCGAGCCATATGATAATACATAATATAATTATAGCTGAATTGCACACGTAATTATATGTAGATCCATAAAAATTCTAACAATCTCACTTGGACCAAATACGATTACAATGTGTTGTTTGATACTTGATAATTGCATTATAATTTATTATAACCTTATGAGCTCAAAATTGCTATCAAAACTTGAACGTCTTTAAACTGTTCGATTCATTAACTACATCAACATAGGATCAAATCGATCTATGCTACATTTGTCGTAACAAGACCCATCAATGGCACAATGTCAACATAATTAACGACATGAATCAAGTATGAGTGTGTAGCATGGAAATTACATACAAATGTGATCCACGTATKCCTGTTTYCAACTGGTCCACTATAAAATTTAGTATGATCACCAATGTGATCTAATAGAAGAGTAAACCGAACTGAATACCTTATTTCTTCATAACTTTATCATAAACATCAATAGAAAAAACTCCCACTGAAACTGTATATCCTTAACTGGCATGAAACACATATGGCGAACCTGATCCTACTGAAGATGTGGACAGCTGCACGTATCCCAACGTCCTGAGAACGCTGGAATCCGCTTTAATTTAGTAGCTAGCACAACAACCCCTTATCCAATTCCCCTAAAGAACATAAGGAGAAGGAAGAAAACTGTAGCCAATAGCCCTACATCGCACCGCATACTTGTCCCGCTTTCGGTGTGCTACAATTGACAAACTACGACCAGGAACAAAGTCAGCCAACCTACATTGTGTCAAAGGAGAAGACATAGTCAAGTCAACACACACATCTAAGACTTTATCCCATGAATAAAGTATAGTAACACATTCGCTGGTCAAAGAGCCCCATCGTTCCCATCAGTCAACATTACATTAACCTGCTTATGAGCAGAAATCTCATACCGATAGCAGACATCAATGAGGGTATCACAAACAACAACATTATTATTATTATTATTATTATTATTATTCGTTTCATTATATCATCATTATTATCATTAACGAATTAATTAGCAAAATATTTAAGTTAAACTAAAATAATTAAGTTGAATTGAATGGACCTGAACCGAACTGATGTACCACAGAAATAAATCCAAAGAAACAAAGCCCTACACCTAATCGCTACCACCAACCTTTCCAAATAACCACCCAATCGACCCCATATGAACTAAATCGCCACCCATTTGACCCATCTATTCCAAAACACCGCCTAATCAAACCAAATCATCAACCCCATTTGCCAAATCAAAAACCTTATCTGAGGAGACACAAATTGAAGAGAGAGGAAGAATGACGGTTTAAAGTGATGAGAAAATAGAAGAGAAAGGATCGGAGTGGTTGTTGTGATGTGGGGAAATCGAAGAGAGAAGAGTGGCGGTTGCGTTTGTTAGGAAATCTAAGAGAGAAGAGTGGCAGTTGTGAAGGTGGGGGAAATCGAAGAGAGAGGAGTGGTGGTTGCGGAGTTGGGGTGGTTGCAGTGGTTGTTAGTGGTTCTAGGGTTTGGGTAGGCGGTGGTCGCAGCGTGGGTGTTGGTGGTGCTAGGGTTTGGATAGGGTGGTGGTTATTTTGAGATTAATTAATTTGTAATGAAAGTTGAATTGTGAAAGAATTAAGTTTAATAAGTAATGACTTACAAGTAATTTTAGGGAAAAAACATTACAAAAAAAAAGTAGAAGTGTTGCCAATATTATATAACAACTATTTTTAGATAAGTTGTCATAAGTCCTAACGGAAGGAGTACTGTACTATTTCATTACATACGGGAAAAATAGGAAAGCACAACAATTTTTTTTCTGTTTAACATTATTTTGGATAAATGCTTTATTCGACATATATACGTATTTACAAGTATACTACTCCGATCCGTATTAATGTATTATTATGAGACACAATGAACAGTATTAATCAAAGATGATAAAATCAAGGATTATCCGTTATAAGATACATTTACTTTTCTACACTTTTCTCTTTATTTTAAATTAAGGAAAATTTGTTGGAAACTACCTACATTTTTCAAAACTTTAGAAATAACTACCCACTACTTTTTTTTATTAAAAATAATTACCCACAATTTACAAAACCATTGTAAAACACTACCCAAATTGGTTTTCAGATCAGTTTTCAAGTTTTCTGACCAGTTTTCCGGTTTCCCTCTTTATTTCTCCTTTTATATTCATAAAATAGATTTCCAGATTTTTCAGACCACCTCAAWCTTWCATAATCTTYCCCTGCTCTCCTTTGCACCTAATCCTYTGSATCCAGCGCTCCCATCCCCACCTTYGCTCCTCCTCTCATTCAAACCACCACCACAAGAATCCAATCTTAAGCAATCAATTGGAATTCTAGAAACACATTTTCGATCAAAATTCCAAAATTCGAACGAAGAATTGGAATTCCAAAAACGCATCTTCGATCAAAATTCCAGAAATTCGAGTTGAAACAATCAATTGTCTATTCCAGAAATTCTTTGATAGCAGGCAAATGCATCTTCGATCAAAATTGAATTATTTTGTGATTTAAAGACTGTGAAGAAGGAAACAATTCATGGCTAAAACTGTTTTTGGTGATTTTCTGTGTGAGTTTTCGTTTTTTGTGTGTGATTTTTTTCTTGTTTCTACTTATTGTGATTTTGGAAATTTTCCTAAATTGTTGGGTTTTTTTTTTTTTTTTTTTTGCAATTAAGGGATTTTCTTCAATTTTTGATCTACCATGAACAGACGATGAATCGATGCAACATTGCTTGGGGAAAATTACTTTGATGTGCTCTTTCAATGTGAGAAGATGGAAGATGATTGACGAACAATTAGGTTATTTTAAAGTGATGATTTTATTGGGTTTTTT
>SNQN01001206.1:32812-54605 GCA_008642245.1 Bassia scoparia | reverse complement strand
TTATTAATTATTAATTTAACCAAATTTACCAACATACAATATATATATATATATTACTTAACTAATTTAATCTCATTACCAAAAAAAAGTTAAAAACAAAAATGGGAGATAATATTTAAAAATATATTATTTTTTAATTATACTCCAAAAAACTCAAATTTTAGTATTTGTATATTATAAGGGATTTGAATTGAGGACGGAATTAAACACACGGAACGCCCCAAAAAACTATAAATTAATTCATAAAGTTAACTGATAAACTGTTAGCATTTAAAGTACTATTATAACATAAAAAAAACTAATTTGCGTTGCAAATTAAAGCAAAAAAAAATTAAGAACAAAAACATTGTATAGGCTAGGCTAGTATCTCCTGTATTCATACAATTTTTAACGTGCTCGATCGACAAACACTCAAAACTTAATTTTTTCAAAAAATCTCCTCTTTTCTTCACAGCTTTACCATTTTACCTGCGCATGAAATTAAGAAAGGACTATTTACTTAGGCACAAAAATTAATAATAAAAAGGGGGAAGTATTGGATTATTTTTAGGTATTCATCCTATCTTCATTTTCTCTGAGCTATTTTGCTTAATGAAATCGGTAATCATAATACAATTCACACATTAAGAAATCAACAGGAAAAAGAATGGACCGGGAAGGGAAAAAGGAAATTGGGGAAGCAAAGGAATAAGTGAAACTTGGTTTAAAAGTGTGGGTGCAGCGAGATGGTTGCACACCGGACATTACTCACAGGTAGGCAAGCAAGAGGGAAAAAAAGCTGGTGCGGTGGGCAGGGCCAGTGGTGGTGGACACACAGGGGCAGCAGGGAACAAAGCAAGGGAAGTGGCTAAGTACGGTGGGGACAAAGGCCGCGGGCAAAAGGGGGCAGGGGATTTAATGGTGCAGCGTGGGCAAGAAAGAAAGGTACAGGCAGATTTCCAAACAACAACCTCCTGGCAAGGGGCAGGGGGGGCCTCCTTCGTGGTTTGAGGCCATTAAAGCCACCAAAATAAAAAGCAGGCTTCCACCCACAAAAGCAAGGTGACCACCAAAAAACAAGTTATAGGCAGTTAATTGCTCTTAAAGAAGGTCCTAGTTTATGGCTGAAATAACCAATCCATAATTCAACTTTCAAACGTTTATGTAAGCTCTCGAGTATCAAACCTTACAAAACTACTTTTGGCAGGGACACCCAAAAACCAACTAAAGGGCTCACCGTTTAAATCGAAAGGGCATGGGGACCAAAAACATAATTGAAGGAAAGGACTCGTTAAAAACCAGAGCAACAAACGAAGAGGGAAAACCAACGGTGCATTGTTGGAAAAATTCAAAAGCAAAAGAAAACCACCAAACACAACAAAAGGTAACAATGAGGGGTGGGTATAGAGTAATTGGCGTTTTTACGTTGTAAATTGAGGGAAACAATCAGAAATTCCAAAGTTAATTGAAAATTCAAGACAATAATAACAACAAAACCTGGCATTATTTCACTTAAGAAAACCGGACTTCTTGTTGGCACTCAAAGAAACTCGGTGGAGCATTTACCCGCGCGCAAAACCAGGGGCTTAGTACATTCACCTCATTGACGTTTAGAGCTTTCAAGAGTAGTGAGTAGTATTTCTTTTGTCTCCGAGGTCTCTTTAGTATGCCTATTTTTCACCAATTTTTTTCGAAAAAGAACTTAAAAGACGTTTCTTCGTAACTTTGATTCATTTTTGACAACTCCAAAAAAAAAACATTTCCAACTTCGCTTTTCACTCCAAAAAGGCCCCAAAGCCCAAAGGGTGGTTGGATTTAGGGGAATTCCTCTGGGTTCCGTCTAGCTTTCCCATCAACACTTGATTTCATCTATTGTTTCAGTTACCGAGGGGGAATTATGTGGAAGGAAATGGGGCAAGAATGGTTTTCAAATTTTTTTTCTTTGGACTGGGCAAGTGGCCTACCAAAAAGTAAATTAATTAAGTAATCCCAATTACAATGAAAAAAAAAGAAGTTAAAAAGGTTGGGGATGGTTTAAAATAAATATTATATTACGGGAAGGGGGTTATTAATTCAGCATTATCAAAGTTTTTAATTTGGAATTTTTTACATATTTTTGGCCAAATTTTGATTAATTGCAAATTTTGGGCATGGTCTATAGTTCACCTATATTCTACTTATAAGTTAAAGAATAAAGAACCCTTTTATCCAATTTGAATGTTTACCCTTTTATTCTTACCAAGTAACCCTCACATGCATCCCAATTGGATACATGGCAGAACCAAAACTCATTAATTTCTGGGGGCTAATACCTTTTCTCATTCAATTTTGTAAGAATTCATCTTAAACTAACATTGGGCCTAGAAAAAAACTTATTATTATTGTTTAAGGGGTTACATTTAAGTATATTGGTTTAATTTAAGGTTATTTGTTTTTTCATAATTTTGTTGTGGACAAAAAGCTTAATCCCAATATTGAGAAAAAAAAGGTTTGTAATAGCTAGTTAATCTTTTAAGAATAAATAGTTAAGATCCCCACTGGGCATTCTAGAGATTTGGAAAAAATTGAAAAAGATGCAAGGGCAAGTTTTGGGGGAAACAGCAAAAACAAGGAGGAGAAAAAAAACAGTGGCCATACATTAATTCTTCAGCTCTTTGGAGTTTTTTGAATCTTTTAACCGGGCCTTTTGTTTGTACGAGTGAGTAAGTAATGGTCAAAAGAAACTCAAACCCACTGGGCCTCTTTCTTGTTTTCTCTCATCCTACAACAAAAAATACGAAATAAAGGGAAATTACCAAAAATCCCCCAATTTAATAATTTTTCAATGCTTCAAAAAGTAATTGGTAAAAAAAATTCTTAAAAAAATGGCTTTATAATTGTGATTGAACTACCAAAATTCATCTTCTTTAGGAGTTGGCAAAAACTGGGTAGGGACCCATTGGTTGTTGATAATAAACCCAGGGGGGCTAAGCCACGGCTTGAAACCAACTTATTTCCAGGGGAGTATCGGCTTAAATAAAAATTCATTTAAGGAAAACATAAAACAATTAATAAGACGATAAAGTTGATTAATGTTAGGGACATAACATACATTATAAAACATTTATTTTGGCATTTCTTCAAAAACATATTACCTTACTTTTGGTCGGAAGCAATACCCAAATGGTTTACTAATTCTTGCCAATTTTCAACGGGAAAAGGATGGCCCCTGGAGGGGAACTTCAGCTTCAAATTTCTCTTGTCGTGGTCCCTTTTCTTGGGTTGAAAAATTACCATAGCTTTCAAAATTGAAAACCCTGTTATTTGGTTCTGGAAAATGGTTTTCCCCAACATGGGCCTAAGCACAGCATCATCGAAACCACTTTACCCCTCTGGGAAAAATAAATTTTGTTCTGGCCATTTTTTAAAAACATATGTAAGTAGGCATAAATCCAAATACATTTATGCAGAATCGAATATTTGTTTCCTAAACAATATGGAAAGGAAAATAGGGTACAAGAAATCACTTAACTCGAAACTATTCAAAAACCCCAATCTCGCTTTTAAATTGCAAAATTCATATGCGCCAAAATTTTGTTTTTTTACCTCTAATATGGCTAAGGCTACCTTTTTTTTGCCACTTCTTTCCAAAGGGAAATTTAAACAAAACAAGGAAAACCAAACCTTTTTCGGGGGAAATGGCTGATTAAAAATTATTGGAAAAGAAACTTCAAATTTGAATTTTTTCTTTTCCATAACAAAAAACATTTCCTCTTTGGTTGCCACTTAAAAACCCAACTCAGGAATATTGGGGAATATTTCCTTCAAGCCATCTGTGAAGGTAAATAAAGAATCAAGGCTTCAACTACATATAATTTAAGGAAAAAATCGCAACCAGTGAGCTGTAATTGGAAAAATTTTTTTTCAAAACTTGAAAAAAAGGGCAAACAACAATATAGGGAGGGGGCATAAATAAAACTTAGTATGATAAACAAAAGAAGATGAACATTAAATAGGCCCAATGTTAAAACAGGGTTTTATTGGGAAAAAGCCTGCCAAAATTTTTGCTTTGGGGGAAGAAATTTGCTTTTTTCAAAGGATTTGAGTAGAGTTTCCGGGTTGCCAAAGGAAAATCAGTTTTAAATTGGGAAGTATATCTTTGCGCATGGTAATTCATTCCTAAACTAATTCTATTAAGCAGGGGTTGCCTTTAGTTATGTATTAGGTACATCTTTTATATGGTTTTTAGTGTTTCCCCGCATAATTGTCATAAAGCTTCTTCCGGAAAATTATAAGGAAAAATGATTTATTTTCTTACAGCATTTAAAGGTAAGCGCCAAAAATTACCAAAAAAAAAACAATTTTCCAATTTTTCATTATTACCAAAGTATATTTTTAGTTAAATCCAAATCTATGAGAATTTAAAAGGACTTATTGAGTTTTCAATTATTTTTCTTTATATTTTAAGGGGGGGACCAGCAAAAAAAAAAAATGGAAAATTAAAAACTTTTGTGACCATTTGAAAAAGCAGATTTACCAAATTGGGGTATTCATGGTTCCCTACTTTTTCCCTAGGCCACAAAACCCACCAGTTATTCTAAACTTCTTGGAAAGGCCATTATCATAGGATTATTTTTACCAGGATCAAGGCATTAAAAACTGCAAACACAAACTTCATTGAAATTAAAAGGTGGGAAGAAATACAAGGGCAAAAACTTAATGCAAAGGAAGGACATAGGTAGGAATAAAGGAAAGGATTGTGTCCACTGGAGAAAAAACCCACAAGCCATATCATTAGTAATGGGAAGTCATGGGCATTGATTACATTTGCTGTTTTATATTTCAAAATTAAATATTCAAATTTCCATTATTTAGTTGCAAAACTTTTCTATTGGGTCCAAATCCAAACAGAGTAACTCCCTTAGAACATAGCACATGTACAAGCATCCAAAAACCTAAACTTTCTATAACATTATTCATACATCACTAAAAAAAGAGTCATAAAAATAAAAATAGCTACTATCATACTATTTAAGTTACTAATTCCAGCTTGAATCCTTGTTTGTTCTTTTTTTATGCATATTCAGGACTATGGACGTGCTATATATACTGGGAAAAGTACACGTTTTACAGAGAACAAGAGATTTTTGGTATCGTATTTTAGGACTTGTGATTCTATCAAAAATGTGAGAAAGAAAAAATTAACAAAGAGGACACTTAAGATTCTTAATTTTTCCATGTGTAATCTTGCCACAACTTTTGACGTTTTCTAACATTAATATTTCCTGACCAAAATAACCTCCTTTGGTTTTTACTAACGTTAATCGTTTGGCAAAGTTTGAAAGTAACTAAACCTGGAAAACAAAGGTATCACTCCTTATTTATAGCAGTGACACATATCCAATAGGGAATCCTTCTGAAGATTACCTTTTTTGAAACTGGTCTAAATATACACTGCTAAAAAACTTTGTAAACACCATGAACCAATCCACTCTGGCTTTGCAAAAGATTCTTAATTTAAGTATTTTTCTGGTAGAAAATTAATAAGTTCTGTGTCTTTTCCAGGGGCCACTTCTATGAAGTTTTATTATTATTAATTTAATTCACAAACATGTTTTTCTTTGTAAATGTATTTTAAGAACCTCTAAGGCAAAGTTGCCACATTATCTAGGAATTCTCATCTCTATATTGGTCTCTAGTTTGAATCATATAAGATCTACTCCGCGATCCACAGGCTCAACATTTGAAACAGAAAACTATTACTCAAAAATATCCAGATTTATTCAAAATGACATTTCTAATTAAATTAATATGATAATTTCATCATGGAAAACTGTGTCTTACAATTTAAGATATTACTCTCCAAAGTGCCCAAGCCTAAACTGGGACCTGAAAAAAACTAGATTCTAGCCAATAAGGCACACAACTTTGGACCGTCTTAGCAGGGAAAAAAACCCTTAAAAATTTACTAACATCAAGAGTTTCAAAAAAGATGGTTTGACCACAATAGACAGTGTCATGGATTCTAGGTGAGATCAATGTGTAGCAATACCATAGAAAGGGCCAAGAAGCAAACTACAATCCCCTCGCTCAATTTTCAACCTACCCATGGACCATATTTAACATATAACTATCTAGTAGGAGATACCCAGATTATAAACCCCTCTGTGGCCTGCTGTTGAACCTATCATTACCAATCGAGATCAAAAAACAAACCAAGTCTATTGAAACTCTGGATCTGCAAGCAGTCAAGCAATAACTCTTGAGAAGATCAAAAACTAGATCTCTATGAAAGAAAGATTCATTTGTTCATGAGTTTAGGAGATATCAGATGTCCATCTTATTTAGTACAGAACACGATTTGTTAAGCTGCTAATCTAATAAAATTCTACTCCCCACTGGATAAAAATCTTTTTTTACAAGCACAAGGTATTTTAATGTATAATTATGTTCTAAAATTTTAAAACTCTTGCTTTTGTACTAATGAAAAACCTAAAAACTAAATTATAAAAAAATCCCTGCACCAATCCATGAAGCATGCACCTCAAAGATCAATTTAAGCCAAAATCCTAAACGATTAAGCATAATTCCAATCTATTTATACTCATCTTGTCGATGAATGACAATTGATCAAATAACAGAGCCACCCTATGATAGCAAGACAATAAACATGATGCCAAAAATAATTGTGATTAATTTACTGGTTAAAAACCATAGAACAAATCAAAAAGAAATTTTAGAAAACAAAGTTAAGAAGCACAAATCTGTGTATAAGTGGTGTTTGCCAGTTGTGAGGTCTTAAATTCCAGAATAATTACATGTAAGGTGAAAAATTTACCAGCTCTATGTTATTTTCAGATTATTTGCTTTTGGGTTTGGGTCTGTTGTTTCCTTTTACAGAGCTTAAAGTGAGCAACTTGTTAATTTACTTACACCATCCATCATATTGTCCTGTTGTCCTACATAAGGAAACTCTCCCATGTTCTGGGACAAATATTCTAAGAAGTGGGATTCAAGGGAAGCGTGCAGATATATGAAGAGAGAGAAAAGAGGCCCATTCTACGTAACAAAAATGCACTGACCCACAGTGGCAAACATCAAAATTTTTTTTTTTTGAAAATTGATGGTGTCCATAGCTTTCATAGAGCACATGCAAGCCATGTTACCCTTGCCCTGAGAATCTCTTTGCAAATAGGAGTTCATAAGTTAAAAAAAAAAATCCTAGTGTCCCTCCCACTGATTCAATTTGCACCTATCGGAACACACAAATTTCCTATGAGCATTATTTTCTTAGACTAAGAATTCATAGCAAATTACCTACAGGAAGTTATTTTCTATAAGCCCATCTCGCCAACAAAGAAACATATTACTGTACAGAAAAACTCGGTAAAAATTTACTGACAGCATCGAAATGCAGATAGGGATAAACCTTGAAATATATGAATACAGAAAGGTTGAAAGAGGAGGGAAATAAATACAGCAACAGCATATAAAAAAAACTGCAAATCAAATAGATAGCGAAGAGTGCAAATCACATTTTCAACTGGTAACTAGAATTTATAAAGCTTTAGTCATTTTATATCAACCTTAAAATGAATAGAAAATGATAGATTACACTTGGAGAAAAGCAATGATAGAATGAGTAGATAAGGCTAGAAGCTTGGCCCCAGGCCCACTACAGGAAAGCAAAGATTGAAAAAGGTCCAGAAGCATTTACCTGTTCATGTATAAAGCAATTCAGATGAATCGAATTCCAATAAGATACAACATCTGACGACTAACTGCCAATCAACAAACACACGCAACATGAGATACACTAGGTTAAGATGGAGGTTAAAAATCTCTACATGTTAAAGTACTCTGTGAAAAACATGAAGAGCAAATGATGTTGATGCAGATTTAAAATTATGCCCCTATTCATTGACTCATAGGCAGTTACTTAGACAAAAAAATCTCTAATTAATTCGACAATTTGTATGAAAATTATAGTTCTGAAACGGGAAGCCAAATCTAGAACGGTACATCCAGCTCACATTGTCAATGTACTCTTTAACTTCAAGAGGAAAGGACTAAGAAAGTACACTACCATAACTCAATGAGTTTCTATCAACTAAAGCAAGGGGAGAAAGATGTTGGAATCCAGTTGATTTACTTAATTTAACCACATAAATTGCCAACATAGTACGTCCGTACAACACACAACCTGACCCTCCATCCACCTTGAAATTCACTAAACAGTGGACGTAACATATTTCATTTCTTATGCCTTCCTCCTTTTTTACTCTCTCAGCCACAAGCAAGAAGTAAGTATATCATGACTACTCAAAACCTGTTAACTTGCAATTATTCAATTAGAAAATCGAAATAAAAGACCAGAAATGCTAATTGCTCGCAGCTACCATATAATTCTTATCAGCCCAAACACTTATAAACAGCCAATCAAAAACAGAAATAAAAAAATAGAGGTTTAGGCTGCTCAGACATCAAACATAATATTATTCAACTATAATTACTTACACAAGTCTCCATTTATGATAAAGGAACTTCTATCACACAAAAGAAAATGATGGTTCAAACTAACAAAAAACAAAGAAATGCTACTACAACTCTAGCACGATATCTCAAAAACTCAATGAACATCAACTTATACTTTATTCACATCAATTAATTTGAAAACTTATTTTTAATCATTTAATATTACATTTACCCGGGCATTGTTGACAAAAACTATATGAAAATCAATTTCAAGAACCAAGCAACAACTTCCAAGAGTATAAGTAACATATTTCTTAATTGTACAATTGGGTTGAGAGCATTTTATCAAAAGCACTACCATTTACAATATCGACAAACTCAGGTTTGAGTTAGAACTTTTTTAGTCATATAGTCTGCATTTAATGTTTTCTAACCTGGCCTTCTATAAAGAATAACGCAACAATTCACAGTCGTCAACTCTCATTATATCGAAGCATTGTACACATTAAAATCAAATTTTCTTACTAAAACTTTCATGTTGTAAGCACCATATCTGCAGGCGAAACATCAATAAACACTAAGGTGTTAACATCAAATACAGTCTGAAATAGCTTTAGTCCTTTTTGTTCTGTACCCTTTAGTTTTTCCACCTCATTTGATATTCCAACACTATTTGTCAAAAACACTTTGGACTTTTCCTTGTCATGGAGGTTTCCATTCCATATCAAGAACCTACCTAATAATGGCAGACCAACTGCTAGGATAAA
The DNA here is from genome assembly GCA_008642245.1 of Bassia scoparia. Taxonomy (NCBI): domain Eukaryota; kingdom Viridiplantae; phylum Streptophyta; class Magnoliopsida; order Caryophyllales; family Amaranthaceae; genus Bassia; species Bassia scoparia. The sequence continues at coordinate 45,405 of SNQN01001206.1, read as the reverse complement.
ACCATCATTACTATTACACAATTGAGTAAATGAATTAAGATGTATACCTGCTCTCATCCTAATTGGCCTACTCTCATCTTAATTGATTCTTACTCATCGCAACCCTTTGTACTAGTCTATGTTCGGCTTTAAACGAAGATAATGGTGATTTCTTGTTCAAGAAATATGTTTCACTGTCCCTAACATAAGAGTTTGCCAATAATAATTATGCTAATAATATCTATATATATCCATACACAAATTCTTCAATGTAAAACTCAAATCATATAAAATTAAAGAAAAGAAATGGAATTGAAATAGAATCAATTAAGATGCAATTAAACAGTGAATTAAATTGAATAATATACTAAAAAAATTGGAATTCACATGAAATTACTTAGAGATGCAATTAAACAGGGGGAATTGAGATTGATAATATACTAAAAAATTGTAATCACATGAAATTAAATAAGATGCAATTGAACATTAACACTTGAGACAAAAAAAAAAACCCAATTTCTATTGAGCTACATATAAATCCGTTCAATTAGAATTAGTAATCAAAGATGAAGACAGAACTATTAACCTGATTTCTGACCAAATCGTTGAATCCAGGAACAATTCGAGCAATGTCTTTCGATTTTTGATCGATTTCCGCTACAAAATAATCAAGAAGGAAATTGAAATTTAATTTGTAGACGAATAAACCTAAATTTGAGATTAAGGCTAAGCAATTGATCGAGTAGTGAGCTGCTATTACAAAGAATATGCGATAGTATATTTTTTTATTTGAATGATTGATGATGAAGTTATCGATATCGAGTTCAGAGAAAGAAAGAGAGAGACGAGCGAGCTGATCATCGATCCATACGGTGGGGAAGCTAAGCTGGAAGGGGAGAAATCGAAAGGATATTTGGGACAAGCCTTAATAAATTTGCATGTTTTGGGATTGGTGTGTTTTTTGTTTTTTTTTTTTTAATTTGGGTGAAGGTGTATCTATACATTTACGGTGCAGGTATATGCATGCAATATTGTATGGTTTTTATTAAAATCGTATTTTACTAACTTGTAAAAATAATGTTAATTATAATTAAGTTAGGATTATAATGAATAATATTTAGGTTATAGATAAAAAATCCCGACACTAAATGTGTCTAATATGTCGAGACTGAAAGATAACATAGGGTAGTTCGAACTTTGAAAAGTCGAGATAAAGTGTCGAGAAAAGCAAGGGTTTTGTTGTAGTGATAAATATATGGTCAAATTTTAAACTCCTACTGTAGAATTATTTTCTTTGTCGTTGATAAGCTTTAAACAATTTGTTCACTTTCGTCCAATAATGTTTCATTTATACATAACATATTACTCTTATGTTATAAAACTGTAGTGTTTTAAAGTGAATTTTCATTAAAATTTGATAATTATATATCATGTCACCTAATTCAAAAATTATGTAGATGCTAGTTGAAAGCTATTGCATAGTATGAGATAATAATCGGGTTCTATTTAATTGGCTTTGATGGACCAGTATTTTTTTGTACTGTAGGTGACATTTTAATTGGTTAAAAATTTGATTCATGTAAACATTGGTTGAACATATCTCACTTATCCGTAACTGAAAAAAGAATTCATCCTTTAACTAGAATTACTCCATATTTCATTTCATCAAAACCAAAACAAAAAGGTAAGGATTTAACGGTTCCTTCACCCCTATCAAATATTACTATTTCACTATTCTCTATTTGTCTTACTCTTATAAATATGATTACTACTTCGTACTCTATTGGTTAAGTTAAGAACATTGAATCAAACTTGACACATACATCGAAATAATCCTGGTTTATCAAATAAGGCTCATCCGGGAAATGAACATTTGTCATTGCACATGAACCACCCCCTAACTCCCTAAGAAAATGTTTCGTGCCTTGCCTAAAGTGGAGCAATGAGCATGATACAAATGGCTTTTGTAAAGTGAATGAAAGGAGAAAAAAACGTTTTTGCTTGTAACCAATAGTGGAACCTATTGCCTGAACTATCAAAAGTGACATTGGTTCAAGATTGCATATCTTTTAGCAAGTGTAAAGGAGACAAGAAGAAAAACTCTTTACAAAACACCTTTTTTAATGTATATACTCTCTCTCTCTCTATTTTTTTTGGTGGGAAAAAGAAATGGTGGGTGATCAAACAAATCCTCCTTAAAAAAAACAACTGTCAAGAATGCCCTAGCCGCAAAGATTGAACTTCAAGTCATTCAAAAATGGATATTTTGCAGGGGCATTTTGGTAAATTTTCACTAATTACAAGGGCATTTTTTAAATTATCATAAAAAATAAAATAAATAAATAAAACCTTTAGTTTTATCAAATTAACCTTCCCAAAAGACAAAGCAAGAAGACAGTAGTAGTTTGGAAATTGGCATGCCTTCTTGCCTTAACTTTACAGCCTTTAATTTATTATTAAGTGCACTTTTAAATTTTTTATTTTTTTTAAAGATGAAAACAGAAAAAAGAAATTTATTAATTATTTGCAAATTTTGTTTTTATTATTGATTTTTTTAAATTACTTTTTGGATAACTCATACCTGCTTATTAAATTCCCTAGACGGACTTGAACCATTTTCTTAACCATAATTAATTCTTCGTTATTTGTAATTTATAGAGGGGCTAATTATTTAAAAAGTTTGAATTTTTTTATTATCTTCTGTATTTTTGTATATTTTTAATTTTTCATCGGGAATTATTATTATTTTTCCTTCCTTTTTCTACTCTTTTTCTGCAAAACCCAGTTTCCAGAAAAAATACTAGTTTGTGGTTTTTCAGACATCATAAACTAGGTTCTATGCTAATTGGTATGTTGCAAAAAATTGTTCTAAGTTAAGCTAAAATTTTTCAAATTTTGTTTATTTATTTTCTTATATATTTTGTTCAAATGGTAATTTATTTTGAAAAAAATTATCTCTTTGGTGATTTCTAATTCAAAAGGAAAGATCTTTGAGTTTTTGATTTAATTCTATCATCAGGATTTGTTGATGTTTTACAGAAGTTCAGAGAAGGTTTAAGACTTTTTGAAATATAGTTTACTCGGGTTTTGTTCTGGGGTTTTTCACTGCTCATTGACTCGATTTTTGGGTGGTAAAAGATTCCGATTTTTTTGGGTTTGTTCCTTTTTACTATGTTACCTTCATCACAGCTTGATCATTTATCTTCCTTGTGTGTTGTTAAATGCTGCTTTCAGCTCAACTAATGCGTTCTTGTTCTTTCACTCTTCAAATTTAAATTTAAGGTAGTTTAGTGAATTTTTGTGGGTGTATTATAATCTAGGGTTTTAGTTTCTGACAAGGGCTTTTACTGTTTGTGTTTGTTCCGTTGAATTTTTGATTGAAGTTTTAAAACTTTAATGCATGGAGGGCTAGTAGAGAGGAAAATAGTTTCAGGGTGTCAGTAAAAAAGTGATGAAGCAGCTCAGGGTTTCTGTGTGGCAGCCAGGGCTGAAACCTGTTAGCAACCAGGAGCTCCAACATATGGCAGCTGCTTCACCACCAGGTTAATTGGCTGTGGGACCACATCTGATATGAGGAAAGAGAGGGTAGGCCTAGGAGTATGGGGGTGAAGGTGGTGCTGCGGCGATTGTCGCCAATGCCGATTCGGCTTCAATTCCTCTGTCTGGAGACTTTTCAGGCTGGAAGCAACCTGAGGGCAAGGCCTTTCTCAATCAATAAAGAGGCACAGAAAGTGGGATTGAGAGTCTTGGTAATTTTCTTTGCAACTCTTGTAATAGATATATGCAATTGGTTTTATTTACTGCAGTGTGTTTAGATGCACTTCTTTGATATGGTTGATTTTTGGTGATTTAGGATAGAATGATAGATTTGCCTGCAATATGCCTGAAATGGGAACATACATTCTGGCTCTGCCTCCACCCTCAAAGAAGCACTTGTACATAGTATAAAATTGCAGGCTTGAAACTGGCAACTTTATCTATGTCATATACTGGTTATCCTTCAAGACACTCTAGTGTGGCGTGAAATGTTTGATTAGGTAGATCACAGTGAATGTAGATGCTTAATTTGGTTTGCACATCTATAAATACAAAGTGCTAATTATGCTCAGCAGTATGGTGTGTTCAGCTGAAGTATTTTAGGATGTTTAATGCATATTGTGCTGTTCAAGTGCGACACTTTGATTGGTATTGGATAATTGCTATCGTTTATAGCTGTGTATATCTTGGGTTATGAATGATATGGACCTTTTGCATGTTGATGTTGTGTTTCTATAATCATCATGTGTTCTTGCACCAATTGTTCTCAATGAATATATAGTAATCTATAAGTTTATGTGGTATTGAGAGGATTGTGTTTCCTTAAGTGGCTAGTACACTTTATTATGATTGGATAAGACTCGGGATATATGTGAAGGCAAAGTTCCTGATATTGATGGAAGTGGACAAACGTTGGTTATTCTCATGTTAGTGAAGGCAAAGTCCTCCTAGATGAAAATTGAACATAACTGGGGTTAATTCTCTTGTATGATGCATATGTGCTCCACAGTTGCCCACTTGCCCATTCCATAGGATGACTCATACTAGTTATAAGTTAATAAAGTTGACTGAGCAAGTGTGAAACGAAGTTCCACGTGTTGTGTTTTGTTGGACTGCTAGTTAATTCTGAAGTCTGCTGCAGATTTTCAATGATTTTTTTATTTGTCATACAGATTTTGGATCAGTCTACGTATTGGAGAGTTTGGCTAAGTTTTATAAATTAGCATCTGTATGAATGAACGAGTGCATATATATTACAGAGAGTGAGAGTTACTAGATAGAGAGAGATTTAGCATCATGTTGGGTCTTATGATTAAGGGGGAATCTGAAGGGTTTTGTCAGACAGCCTCATTCCCGAATACTGCAATTATGACTTGTAGATGGCTGTGGAATTCAAATCCATTTCAGAAGTCTAATAGTATAGCTAGCAAATAACTCTTAGATGTATTCAGAAGCAAAACCTGAGTCTATGGCTTCAATGAGATGTTCTATTTCACCCTCCACTTCAGGAACCAAATGTGTCTTCCGACAAATTTCCTCAAGTTCAGCCCTCTTCTTCAGGACAAGCTCTTTCATCTTGCTTGATTTTAGCTCTTCCAACCTGGAAACTTCTGCTTCAACCTGCACAAGAAATTACATYCCTTTCAGATGAGAWGAAGACAAATAGCAACAAATTGATAAGAGGCCTGCAACTCACGTATTTAATAAAATCTGCTGAAAGCATGTTGGTATCAGTTATCTCATCCTCTGATGCAGCAATGTTACATGTGACATGTTGAAAYGCTTGCTGTTCCTCAAGTGGTGTATCCATAAGATTCCATAGCTCCAACAACATGGTTGCAAGGTCTTGGAGCTGCACAGATTCAGTTACAAAAAGCAGAGTTGAGACAATAAGAAAATTCAATATGCAAAAACCATTCAGCAGATAATGTTTCTGTACCCTCTGCCTCCTTTGACACTTAAGCTCCCGCAATCTCTTTACAGCAAACTCCAGTTGTTGAAGAGTATGAGTACTTATACTATAGTTCTCTTCAGAGTCAGCTAAGCTGGGATGTAATTCGCCTACAGTTTCCCTATAGTCCAATCCAAGGACAGAGCACAATGAACTCAAAACTGTAAGGTCCTCCACAACTTGCCTCAGGCGACCACTCTACAAATTGATAATCGGGAAGGATTAATGAATAATGATTATTACATAAAAAAGAAAAAAAGATTTTCTGCTAGAAAAATAGCAGTACATGAAACTTTGAATTGAACAGATAAAGGCATAATTAATCAGAATCATATGCACCTTCTCCATTTGCAAGGACTGTAGCTGTTTTTGCAGTTCTTCAAGCCTCCTTAGAGTTAGGTCATTGTCATCCACAACTGCCTTTGAGCTATCATATCCCCCTGATTCATATAATTCAGTGGAAATCTTCTGAATCTGTCCGATAACTTCAAGGAAATGATTCTTCCTGTCTGCTTTTCTTTTCCTCATTTCTTCAAGTTCATGAAGAATGCTATTGAGTTCCTCCTTTAAGCTTCCAGACTTTTGCTCGGTCTGAATAAGTTTAACACAATAAAAAATATCCCTTGTTAATTGACATAAACAATTGGGAAAAAAAACTCAAATTATTCTAAATGATCTGAAAGTGTAAACATAAGATGAAAATGTGAATGCATCTTCATGATCAAAATTTAAACCTAAGAATATTCATTACGGTTACAACTCAGAAGCCATTGCTTTGGAAACAGCGGANTAGGACTTTGCCTTCACATATATCCCGAGTCTTATCCAATCATAATAAAGTGATACTAGCCACTTAAGGAAACACATCCTCTCAATACCACATAAACTATAGGATATACTTTAATATTCATTGAGAACAATTGGTGCAAGAACAACATGATAGAATTATAGAAACACAACATCAACATGCAAAAGGTCCATATGCATTCATAACCCAAGATATAMACAGCTATAAACGATAGCAATTATCCAATACCAATCAAAGTGTCGCACTTGAACTACACAAATATGCAATTAAACATTCCTAAAAATACTTCAGCTGAACACACATACTGCTGAGCATAATTAGCACTTTGTATTTATAGATGTGCAAAACCAAATTAAGCATCTACATTTCACTGTGATCTACCTAATCAAACATTTCACGCCACACTAGAGTGTCTTGAAGGATAACCAGTATATGATCATGATAAAGTTGCCAGTTTCAAGCCTGCAATTTTATACTATGTACAAGTGCTTCTTTGAGGGGTGGAGGCAGAGCCAGAATGTATGTTCCCATTTCAGGCATATTGMAGGCAAATCTATCATTCTATCCCTAAATCACCAAAAATCAACCATATCAAAGAAGTGCATCTAAACACACTGCAGTAAATAAAACCAATTGCATATATCTATTACAAGAGTTGCAAAGAAAATTACCAAGACTCTCAATCTCCACTTTCTGTGCCTTCTTTATTGATTGGAAAGGCCTTGCCCTAGGTTGCTTCCAGCCTGAAAAGTCTCCAGACAGAGGAATTGAAGCCGAAATCGGCATTGGCGACAATGCGGCCGCAGCACCACCTTCACCCCCATACTTCCTAGGCCTACCCCTTCTCTTCCTCATATCAGATGTGGTCCCACCAGCCACATTAACTGGTGGTGAAGCAGCTGCCATAGTTGGAGCTCCTGGTTGGCTAACAGGGTTTTCAGCCCTGGCTGCCACACAGAAACCCTGAGCTGCTTCATCACTTTTTACTGACAACCCTGAACTTATTTCCTCTCTACTAGCCTCCATGCATTAAAGTTTTAAACTTTCAATCAAAAATTCAACGGAACAACACAAACAGTAAAGCCCTTGTCAGAAACCTAAAACCCTAAGATTATAATACACCCACAAAAATTCACTAAACTACCTTAAATTTAAATTTGAAGAGTGAAAGAACAAGAACAGCATTAGTTGAGCTGAAAAGCAGCATTTACAACACACAAGGAAGATAAATGATCAAGCTGTGATGAAGGTAACATAGTAAAAATGGAACAAACCCAAAAAAATCGGAATCTTTTACCACCCAAAAATCGAGTCAATGAGCATGAAAAAAACCCAGAAACAAAACCCAGTAACTATATTTCAAAAGCTTAAACCCCTTCTCTGAAACTTCTGTAAAACATCAACAAATCCTGATGATAAATTAATCAAAAACTCAAAGATCTTTCCTTTTGAATCTAGAAATCACCAAAAGCAGATAAWTTTTTTTTTCAAAATTAAAATTACCATTTGAACAAAATATATATAGAAAATATAAACAAAAATTGAAAAATTTTAGCTTAACTTAGAACAATTTTTTTGCAACATACCAATTAGCATAGAACCTAGTTTATGAGTGTCTGAAAAACCACAAACTAGTATTTTTTCTGGAAACTGGGTTTTGCAGAAAAAGAGTAGAAAAAGGAAGGAAAAATAATAATAATTCCTCGAATTGAAAAATTAAAATATTAACAAAAATACAGAAGATAATAAAAAAATTCAAACTTTAATTAAATATTAGACCCCTCTAAATTACAAAATACGAAGAATTAATTATGGTTAAGAAAATGGTTCAAGTCCGTCTAGGGAATTTAATAAAGCAGGTATGAGTATACCAAAAAAGTAATTTAAAAAAATCAATAATAAAAAACAAAATTTGCAAATAATTAATAAATTTCTTTTCTGTTTTCATCTTTAAAAAAATAAAAAATTTAAAAGTGCACTTAATAATAAATTAAAGGCTGTAAAGTTAAGGCAAGAAGGCATGCCAATTTTCCAAACTACTACTGGTCTTCTTGCTTTTGTCTTTGGGAAGGTTAAATTGATAAAACTAAAGGGTTTTATTTATTTATTATTTATGATAATTTAAAAAATGCCCTTGTAATTAGTGAAAATTACCAAAAATGCCCCTGCAAAATATCCATTTTTGAATGACTTGAAGTTCAATCTTTCGGCTAGGCATTCTTGTACATTGTTTGTTTTAAGAGAATCTGTTTGATCACCCACCATTCTTTTTTCCCACCAAAAAAAATAGAGAGAAGAAGATATATACATTAAAAAAAGTGTTTTAAGATTTTATCTCCTTGTCTCCTTTACACTTCTAAAAGATATGCAATCTTGACCAATGTCACTTTATAGTTCAGGCAATAGGTTCCACTATTGGGTTACAAGCAAAACGTTTTTCTCCTTTCATTCACTTTACAAAAAGCCATTGTATCATTGGCTATTGCTCCACTTTAGGCAAGGCACGAAACATTTTGCCTTAGGGATTAGGGTGGTTCAAATGTGCAATGACATGTTCATTTCCCGGATGAGCCTTATTTGATAAACCAGGATTATTTCGATGTATGTGTCAAGTTTTGATTCATTGTTCTTAACCTTAACCAATAGAGTACGAAGTAGTAATCATATTTATAAGGTAAGACATAAGAGAATAGTGAATAGTAATATTTGATAGGGGTTGAAGGAACCGTTAAATCCTTACCTTTTTGTTTTGGTTTTGATGAAATAAATATGGAGTAAATTCTAGTTAAAGGATGAATTCTATTTCAGTTACGGAGTAAGTGAGATATGTTACAACCAATGTTTACATGAATCAAATTTTTAACCATTAAAATTGTCACCTACAGTACAAAAAAATACTGGTCCATCAAAGCCAATTAAATAGAACCGATTATTATCTCATACTATGCAATAGCTTTCAACCTAGCATTCTAACAATAATTTTGAAATTAGGTGACTGACTATCATAATTATCAATTTAATGAAAATTCACTTTAAAACACTACAGTTTATAACATTAGAGTATATGTTATGTATAAAATGAAACATATTGGACGAAAGTGACAAATTGTTTAAAGCTTATCAACGACAAAGATAAATTCCTACAGTAGGAGTTAAATTTGACCATATATTTATCACTACAACAAAACCCTTGCTTTCTCGACACTTTTATCTCGACACTTTTCAAAGTGTCGAACCTACCCTATGTTTATCTTTCAGTTCGACATATTAGACTACAATTTTAAGTGTGGGATTTTTTACTAACCTATATTATCATTATATACCCTACTTAATATAATTAACATATTTTACAAGTTAGTTAAATAACGATTTTAATAAAAACCATACATATTGCATGCATATACCTGCACCGTATGTAAGTAGTACACCTTTCACCCAAAATTAAAAAAAAAAAAAAACAAAAAACACACAATCCCAAAACATGCAAATAATTAAAGGCTTGTCACAAATATCCTTTTCGATTTCTCCCCTTCCAGCTTAGCTTCCACCACCGTATGGATCGATGATCAGCTCGCCGTCTCTCTCTTTCTTCTCTGAACTCGATCATCGATAACTTCATCATCAATCATTCAAATAAAAAAAATATACTATCGCATATTCTTGTAATAGCAGCTCACTACTCGATCAATTGCTTAGCCTTAATCTCAAATTTAGGTTTAATTCCTACAAATTAAATTTCAATTTCCTTCTTGATTATTTTGTAGCGGAAAATCGATCAAAATCGAAAGACATTGCTCGAATTGTCCTGGATTTCAACGATTTGGTCAGAAATCAGGTTAATAGTTCTGTTCTTCATCTTTGATTACTAATTCTAATTGAACGGATTTGATATGTAGCTCAATGAAATTGGGTTTTTTTTTTTTGTCTCAAGTGTTTAATGTTCAATTGCATCTTATTTAATTTCATGTGATTACAATTTTTTAGTATATTATTCAATCTCAATTCCCTGTTAATTGCATCTCTAAGTAATTCATGTGAATTCCAATTTTTTTAGTATATTATTCAATTTAATTCACGTTTAATTGCATCTTAATTGATTTATTTCATTCCATTTCTTTTCTTTAATTTTATGATTTGAGTTTTACATTGAAAGAATTTGTGATGGATATATATAGATTATTATTAGCATAATTATTTATTGGCAAACTCTATGTTAGGGACAGTGAAACATTATTCTTGAACAAGAAATCACCATATTTCGTTTAAAGCCAAAACATAGACTAGTACAAAGGGTTGCGATGAGTAAGAATCAATTAAGATGAGAGTAGGCCATTAGGATGAGAGCAGGCGTATACATCTTAATTCATTATCTCAATTGTGTAGTAAAGTAATGATGGTTTTATCTAGCAGTTGGTCTGCCATTATTAGGTAGGGTTCTTGATATGGAATGGAAACTCCATGACAAGGAAAAGTCCAAAGTGTTTTTGACAAATAGTGTTGGAATATAAAATGAGTGGGAAAACTAAAAGGGTAACAGAACAAAAAGGACAAAGCTATTTCAGACTGTATTTGATGTTAATCACCGTTATTTTGATGTTTCGCCTGCAGATATGGTGCTTACAACATGAAAGTTTTAGTAGAAAATTTGATTTTAATGTGTACCAATGCTTCGATATAATGGAGAGTTACGACTGTGAAATTGTTGCGTTATTCTTATAGAAGGCCAGGTTAGAAAACATTAAATGCAGACTATATGACTAAAAAAAGTTCTAACTCAAACCTGAGTTTGTCGATATTGTAAATGGTAGTGCTTTGATTAAAATGCTCAACCCAATTGTACAATTAGAAATATGTTACTTATACTCTTGAAGTTGTTGCTTGGTTCTTGAAATTTATTTTCATATAGTTTTTGTCAGACAATGCCCGGTAATTATGTAATATTACATGATTGAAAATAAGTTTTCAATTTAATTGATGTGAATAAAAGTATAAGTTGATTGTCATTGAAGTTTTTGAGATATCGTGCTAGAGTTGTAGTAGCATTTTCTTAGTTTTTTAGTTTGAACCATCATTTTCTTTGTGTGATAGAAGTTCCTTTATCATAAATGAAACTTGTGTAAGTAATTATAGTTGGATAAATTTTATGTTTGATGTCTGAGCAGCCTAAACTCTATTTATTTTCTGTTTTTGATTGGGCTGTTTATAGTGTTTGGGCTGATAATGAATTATATGGTAGCTGCGAGCAATTAGCATTTCTGGTCTTTTATTTCGATTTTCTAATTGAATAATTGCAAGTTAACAGGTTTGAGTAGTCATGATATACTTACTTCTTGCTTTGTGGCTGAGAGAGTAAAAAAGGAGGAAAGGCATAAGAAAATGAAATATGTTACGTCCACTGTTTAGTGAATTTCAAAGGTGGATGGAGGTCAGGTTGTGTGTTGTACGACGTACTATGTGGCAATTTATGTGGTTAAATTTAAGTAAATCAACGGATTCCAACATCTTCTCCCCTTGCTTTAGTTGATAGAAACTCATTGAGTATGGTAGTGGTACTTTCTTAGTCCTTTCCTCTTGAAGTAAAGAGGTACATTGACAATGTGAGCTGGATGTACCGTTCTAGATTTGGCTTCACCGTTTCAGAACTATAATTTCATACAAATTGTCGAATTATTAGAGATTTTTTTGTCTAAGTAACTCTCATGAGTCATGATAGAATAGGGGGCATAATTTTAAATCTGCATCAACATCATTTGCTTTCAATGTTTTTCACAGAGTATTTAACATGTAGATATTTACCCCATTCTAACCAGTGTTTCTGTGCTTATGGCATTGCAGATGTGATCTTTGTCTTCATCTGGAATTGATTTACTACTAACAGGTAAATGCTTCTGACCTTTTTCAATCTTTGCTTCCTGTAGTGGGCCTGGGCCAAGCCTTAGCCTTATCTACTCATTCTAGTCATTGCTTTCTCCAAGTAATCTATCATTCTATCATTTATGTGATATACAATGACTAAGCCTTTTATAAATTCTAGTTACCAGTTGAAAATGTGATTTGCACTCTTGCTATCTTTGATTTGCAGTTTTTTTTATATGCTGTTGCTGTTATTTATTTCCCTCCTCTTTCAACCTTTCTGTATTCATATATTTCAAGTTTATCCTATTGCATTTCGGATGCTGTCAGTAAATTTACCGAGTTTTTCTGTACAGTAATAGTTCTTGTTGCGAGATGGCTTATAGAAAAATAACTTCCTGTAGTTAATTTGCTATGACTTCTTAGTCTAAGAAAGATAACAGGCTCAGTAAAATTTGTGTTCCA